>JARJDZ010009271.1:0-83834 GCA_030264555.1 Aleochara sp. GC000083 | reverse complement strand
TGTGCATGCGTCGTTATATTCTTGCGCCGTTTTGTCAAATGCGACGTTTTTGACTGCGACCATATTCCCGCGCTGTTTTGGCGTTCGACGTTATTTCTGCGTCGTTTTGACGCGACACCAATTAAGACGAAGGGCGACAGCCGCGCACGAAGACTTCGGCCGGCGTGGAAGAACGAAAATGAAGATTAATAGGACGGATAAACGCGGTGTACTTGTCGAAAAATACAAAGCGACCCTCGGGGAGTCGTGTCAATGCTGCGCATTCCTTCATCATGTCATCACAACGACGACGACGACGGCGGCGAAAATTAGAGACACCCAGCTGCTCCAAGTCGTGGAAAGTGTCCAGCGAATGATCTACGATGTCCCGCTCAATAATAATGATCCAGATGGCAGCACCGCACGCCGGGGTAATAATTGATTATGCTTCAGGGTTTGAAGTTTTATTGCAATTTATGTAATAATAATGAGCGGACATGGTAAACAGAACGACCACACCTGCTACCGACATATTCCACCACCAGCAGCCACCAGCCGCCACCGAAGGACGGAACGGGTGGTTGATGGCCGTGTTACGTACGTAATAAACCCGACCGATACACACATTTGCATACGCGGTGCGCGCGATGAATATTGCACTCTTACATCCATGGAGTTGTACATTGGCGGTGGTGGCAGATTCGGATCGAATCGTTGGTCCCATCTAGGGCACGGGCGATTGGCGGAACACTTTGTATGTCTCGGAGGCGGACTTTCATTACAAACTACATAAATCTCGTTCGCTTTAATGTTCGGACACGCAAAACGTAAAATTTAATGGGCAGATGGATCGTGTGCACCGCTACCCACTCTATGTGTAGGGCGGCGCTCCGGGTTCCAGCCACTTCTGCAGGACCCGACGCGTTCCTCCACGCCCGTAAATGTTCAACACTTACTCGCGAATGCATGCCTCTCGTCATTGAGCCGTAAAACATTTAACATTCAACTGACAACGATTATACGAGTAGTGCACTAAGTGACATTACACTCGTTTTTGGATGGGAGTAGTTGGGTCGTTGCCTTTGTAGGAGTGGTCGTAGTGTTCAGAAGGTGTTAATTTCACCTTTTCTTAAGTTCTCAGTTCTAAGAGCTAGAACAGGGTCTGAAAACTACTAGGGGCTGAACACTGCCCTTAGCTCTTAGCCCTTAGCCTCTGGATAGATGAGGATTACCCAATTCAAGACTAGGTCCGATTTTGAGTAGGATTTGATAGATGGGCTATATTTTTTTTGTAGGATAACTCTGGAAGTATCCGGAACATCGGAACCTCACTTTAAACACTTTTAGAAGACTGGAACTTGAAAATTACCTTTAAGTCTAAGGGCACCTCAGTGACATAAGACCTCTACCTTACCGTTCCAACAACAAAGGACTATAAGTAATATGGTCTTAGAAGATTTTCCTCTTATCCAGTCAAAGGCAAGGTTCCTTGGTCTAGACAACCAAAGGTCTAGGTGTTCCAAGGTCTCTACTTTCTGGAACTGTACAAGGATAGATATTCTCAGATTTTGATTGTATAAGGTTTGTAGGTTTTCTACGAGACCCTACAAAGCAGTCTTAGGGCAGTGAAGATCTGACCCATTGAAGAACTAGAGATAGAAATAGCATGACAAGCAAACCCACAATCTTAAGACACAGACTATGGGAAGGACTACAGACTCAGGAACCATCAGATGTTTTCCTCTTAAGCTGTGGATGTGGAAACACCTTCTACAAACCTTCTGTCATCAGTGGTTGGTAACTGCCCTTAAGTGGAACTACTTGACCCTAATGGGTTCCACGTCCCAGGTTGGGGTACACTGGTCTAAAGGCTGGACATAGTCCCACAAAGGTATAAAACATGATTTATATCATCTACAGCAAATCCAGGATAGTGGAACCACATACTATTGTAACGAAGGAACCTCCAACATAGGAAAGGTCTTAGAGACATTCAATGAACAAATCTCCTTACAAAAAAAGAAGCTGGGGTAATGTTAAGATACCAGTAACTATTGAATTCAAACAGTGTGCAAAATTCAAGTTCGAGCGGTAATTTGCAAACGCATAAATCAATAGGAGAATTTTATTGTCCGACGAGATCATGATCAGTGTAAATTACATCAATTCCGCATGCAAATTGCGCGCACAAATCACAATCGACGAGCGTATTGCAGGTAGCAATCTGCGGTATGTAAATTCATAAATATGCAACTTGACGCCTATATATATTCAATCACACGCTTCGGATTTCGCCGAATCTGTATGCCGACTGATTGCGATTAGCATAGCGCACGCTGCGACCATCGTGCGAAATATAATCATAGCCCCGAAGGGGCGCGACTATTGTGCCCCCAAGCACACACTCGAGGGGCGGCGGCGGAATCTTCAGCAATGCGCACGAGGCACTAATAAGCTTGTTAGCAAGATCAATGCCAATAATAACGTGTAAGGTCCAATAACAGTTGCAACAGGATGGTTCAGAAAGAAGGTTGCTCTTAGACATTTAATGAGGGTAAAACTGCTCGAAATCGCTTGTTTTCCGCCTGCTTTGATGATGATAATTCGCACAGCGCGTCGTTCGCATTCTAATTAGTTTTATCTCGATGATGGAGCGAGCAAGTTGACGACGGGACTCGAGGAGGAGCAAAACAAAGGACCTCCCCCAACAAAGACGTGAAGAGTGAATTATTCATTTGTTATCGACTGCATGGGGCGCGTTCGCTTTGATGCAATTTGCAATTTGTAACCGCACGACTGCGATCCGATTCGCGAAAGTATACGCGTAATTTCATTGCGTTTGATAAATTACATTGCTTTTATATACATTCATCCCTGAAGAGATACAACACCCTAAAACAGTGTTTCCAAACCTTTTTAACATCTGACCCTATCAAGATTCTTATAACTAGTTTGTAATTGTCTTACTTGACCCTTGTGGGTTCTAAGCTCTAGGTTGAGGAACACTGGTCTAAAGGTTGGAGATGGTCCTCGAACAGATACAACAGTCTACCCCATTTTTTTAGCATCAGAGGAACTGTGGATACATCTTCTAGAAACCCTCTGTCATCAGTAGTTGGTAATGGCCCTTAAGGGTAACAAGTTGACCCTTATGGGTTCTGGGTCCTAGGTTGAGCAACACTGGTCTAAAGGTTGGGGATAGTCCCTGAAGAGGTACAACAGTCTAGGACAGTGTTACCCCACTTTTTGAACATCAGACCCCATCAAGGTCCTTCTAAGTTCTTACACGTTCTGAAGGTTTAGAATGTTTTCCAAGTGGTTAGAATTGCAGAAACACCTTCTACAAACCCTCTGTCATCTGTAGTTTGTAATTGTCCTTAAGAGAAACTACTTGACCCTAATGGGTTCTAAGTCCTAGATTGAACAACATTGGTATAAAGGCTGGGGATAGTCCCGGAAAAGATACAGCAGTCTAGAACTCTGCTTCCGTACCCTCTGACATCAGTAGTTTGTAATTGCCCTTAAAAGAAACCACTTGACCCTCTTGGGTTCTAAGCCCTAGGTTGAGGAACACTGGTCTAAAGGCTGGAGATACTCCCATAAAGGTAGAAAACGTATAAAATACCCTTCTGGCAGACGGGAAAATATGCGGGCGCAACACTTTTGAGAGATCCTCCTCCTTCCAACAGCATGATGGTTAAGATATATGAGACAACATTGGGGCTCGTACCCAAAGCAACAACAACTAACAATTTGTAGCCGGGATGTATCCATGATGCCGAGCGGGACGTGTTGAGAGGAGATAGTCTCGCGTGTGGGCCGGGAAAACCGGAAGAGTGTGCGGATATGTAGCGGGGATGCTTCGCGAAATCCAATTTGATTTATAAACAGCTGAAAAACCAACGTACACGATTCGGCCCTCTCGGTTCGGATCGTGGGGGCTGGAATGTACCGAACGGCAAGTTGTTTGCGGATCCCAGAAATTATTCCGCTGCCTGCTTGATGCATGGTGCCATAAATACATACATCATGGCCGCCATCACGGCCGGAATATGCGCGGCGAGGGATAAAGGTAATCTGATTGCATTCGCGTACTTCTTCACTTCGACAAATATTTAAACCCGTTCCCTCAGACCCCAAATCCAGGCGGGCGATTTTTTTCGGCTCCCTCTCGTGTGCATAAATGTTTGCCCAACTTGTAGTGGCAACGATTCGTTTTATGTTTATTCCGGCGCTCAATGTTTATTTTGTCTACTTCACTTTACGGCTTGAGCATCTTATGCGGAAGCGATCATCGAGGGCTGGCGAAGAGCCCATCACCCACTGTGGGCCGCTAACGCTGATGGACGTATTAGGGAAATAGTAAAAAGTAATTTTTATAACTCAGCACAAAACTTTCAGCATTGCTTTGTTGACAAGCCCCAAGATTATCCAGCATATCATTAACCTTATTCGAAGGTTGTGCAAAGTTTTTATCTCTTCCCAAGCTTCTCATGAGAACCCTCCAGTACTTTTCCGGGATAGGTTCAATTCAATCAACCCGAACTTGTTGATGGTACATTTTTAGAACCAAGCAATAATTACAATGTTAGAAGTACTGGGAACGGATCGAATGTCGATCTATGGACAATCGGACAAGTCCCACGGGAAATATCGCAGCAACAACTCCCGGAGTCCGGAAGAATCCAGCCAATAAACGTCAGAGCACTTGCCCCGTTCCGATGGCTGGCTGCGTTATGGCCTAACTGTGGATATAATTAAAACTAAGTATCTTATCCGAGGGCCGGTTCTAATAGAGCGCACGGCTCGGCGCGAGGAATTCGCAGAGGCGCGAACGAAGAGCCGGAAAATGTATCCGTGGGCAAATTGATTGAGAACGCAGTGGCCCGAAAAACGAAAGACAAATGGTCTCGAGGTCGCCTCCGATGGGGGAATTCACACACATGTCTGCAAACAGTCCGAACACAAAACACACGAGCCGAAATAAAACATCAAGGACTTTACAAAACAATGCAGCAATGGCCGCCTCCGACGCCGACGTCTCATAAAGTTTATAGAGCCTAGAGGCTGAATGTACCGATAGTAATATACGGGGATTAAAGTTAAATTGTTGCTATCCACGAGCCAATGAATGAAGAAGGGCAGAAAGAAAGATGCGGAAGCGTTTTTATTGCATTCGGTCGTTATTAATAAAGTTGGGGCGATGTTATAAAAATGTAATTATGTGCTCCATATATGTATAGCTTTCTGGGACGAGATGGCAACTCGTATCGAGGCGAAGACACTTGATGGAAGTTAGCATTCCACGTGGCACAACATTTTCCGCTAACGCCCGCTGCTTTCTTTCCATTTCCTCCACGCGGGGTCGACGCAAAAAGAAGATGAAGGCTTGTTAAAAACCAGTCGCCTACAACACCTCGCGCACATTTCGACTCATTTCTATTTCGCCAGCGTCTCCAACCGAAGACCACACCACACGCTCCGAACCGAAGAACGAATAAGCCTCAACATCAACGAATGATTAATTCATGAGCCTCAGTTCGCCACGTCGCAAATCCAGAATTAGGATCGAAGACTGAGTGTCCCCTCAAAAATGGGTCCCGAGAAAATTAGCTCTCACGGAGAGGGAAATTCGAGTCCATTCTTAGGTGGGCGATGTTAATCAATGTCATAATATGTGCAAGGAAATGAGACTCTTCTAACAAGACAGAGACTAATGGTGCCGACGCTTTGGGGGACTCAGCCTCATGTTCCCGGTTCCACATCAGCGGTTGGCATGTTGGTGACGAAGGCATTGCCTATGTATGAAATTGCAACCAAGCCGACACCCAACAACTGTTGGCGAAGTACTCCGGTTATTACGGTGTTAATTATATTTAAGTTTCCACCCCCCCTGAGGAATCCGAACACGAACCACATTGTTCATTGCCGTTCATGAATAATAAAGCCCCCGAGTGGAGAAAAAGGATTCAAAACATTCCCAAAATAATCAGTATATTTAACGGACAATTAGAGGTTCTTCATTCCCCCACCAAAAATTTCAAACGAGCCATTGTCCAAATTAGAACCACACAACATTTTTGTGCACGGTTTGCATTCTATTGCATTTCGAGAGCAGATTTGTTCCTGCGGCTTTGTTTTATTTCATATTCTACCATGTGTGGTTTTTGTGATGTTTTCCATGGGAGGAGGAGTGGGGGGGATTAATTGTACCATCCGGCATATGGCACCCACGCACGCATGTGTTAATGCTCTGTTTATATTTTCGAATAAATATTACGCCGAGATTCGAGGGGGAAAACAGGAAAAAATGCTGTTGACGTTGATGCGGAACGAGTGTTTTCTGTGCGCACTGTCGTACAAAAGAAAATTGCGCCCGAGATGAAAAGCGTCGCGCAGCGCCCGCCGAAGAGAAGTTCAAAGCCTCTGCATGCTCTCTACATGTTCTGATCACAATTACACCAGAGAGTACCGCATGCGGAATGGAATGGAAGTGTGTCGTCGGAGGAAACTTCCAACGCGAAGTTGCAAACGTGCGGAATTTATGAAAAATTTTTATTTCCTCGTTGAACGCGTTATTGTGCCGAAGCGATATTGAAGGCTTCCAAGGTGTTTTCCAACCTCGTTGTTGTACATTCAAATCAAATTGCAGCCGGCATCCTTCGTGAAGTTTCAGAGTTTCCAAGGTGAAGCTGCGAATTTTTCTTTTGGGGAGGAGGAACCTTGAAAGTTACAATTCTGACTCGGCGAGACAAATCGTTATCTATGTGTCCTAGGAACTTCCGGATTATGTGAAAGCTTTCAAAAGATTAGCCAACATAGTGAGACAATAGTTCCCCAACTTCAGAAACTTCACTCTTGCTTGTTCCAATTTCATGTTCAATTTAAATATGAGATTCATCAATTGGAACCTTGAGGTTCTGATCTTGTATATCCGAGGCTTTGCTCTTCATATCTACAGAAAAGAAGGTCTTCATGAAGTTGCCCTAAGTAAATGAAGTCTTAAGGAGGGGTCCGAAGGTGAACCCGAAAAGAAGCTTCTAGAAGGTTTTTCAAGAGGAGATCACCTTCAGAGTCTTCAATTTCTGTATCGGATGTCTAATTTCTGAAGTTGCCCCCTTTTCAATATAACACCACTAAAGGCTCGTGCATTGACCTTCAGAGACCTGAATCCCAAATCCAAATCGAAGTCTTATAGGAAATCCATTTGGATGAAAACTTCACTATAAAAATAAAAATCCGAGGGTGCAATTGTAAAACGACATGTTGATAAGTGCAACGGATTCCGGTTCTTCAATGGAACGCATCGTAAGATGGTCACATACACCACTTTGGAACCAACCACCGTCTGCGCCTCAGACGTGCCCCGAAGAAAATGTGCTTTGTAACAACGAAATATAGATGGTCATAGCTCTCAATTTTATGTGTTTGTCCGGAGCGCGCGTCATGCGGCACATCTAAACGATGATATATCGTTATTTCAATTTAACAACGTGCTCCGAACAACAATAACAAACACTCAAGAAGCCAGTGCAACCCACGAACCCACCTCCTCCACCACCACCCAACATATTTGGGCGAATGGTCCAGGCGGGTTTCTTAAAATTAGGTGGCGAAATTGAAATAGATAACCACCACTATTCGTTTCTGGATCCCATTTTCTGAAGATACAGATATTTGTAACCGAGACACTCTGTGTCGATGGAGGTAAAAAATATTAATCATGGGGCATTGGGGCGGTTTGTGGAGGGTGCTGATTGCCGAGTGAAATAATAATAATAACATGTGAATGCCTTCGTGATGGACGTCTGAATGGCTGTAATTCTGCCGAATCATCGAATTCGATGGCGTTCAGGCCGAAGCCTTAATGCCCTCCAAAGTACGGAAAAAAACCGAACGGAGGAGGGCCGGAGGAAAAAAAACTGATGGAAGGAAGTGTGAAAGATTGTTTAAGAGCCATTGCCATTCAATTGTAGCCTCGGTGGTTTATCTATTGATTCCTCAATGGTCTCAGAAAAGGCGAGTTTTTATCATCAAATAACTTTTTATATTCTGCTGGTTGTAATGGTTCAAATAGACATAGGAGTTGGTGAAATTTGATTTCTTCAGTAGAGAGGAAGCGGAGGGAGGAGGAGGAGGAAGGAGGAGGAATTTGTAATAAACTAGATTTCATTTACCATCTCTGAGATAGAATACGACATACAACAAGGCGGAAAATTAATATGAAATTCAATGAGCGGACAAGTAATTTATGTCACAAATTCATGCTGCAATGAATTTTAATAATATAACATTTTTTAATATAAGTACTACGAGAGTTGAAAGTGGGACCATTCGTTCACGAGTGGTTAATTTCAACAAAACCTAACATTAAAGATCAAATAATGTTGTAGCATCAAGGCTTAGTTCGTTCCATTTTTCTGAAACCACCTACAACTTAATCAACCTTTGTTGATTTCTTTGGTATACTCCTATTTTCTGGAACCACCTGGTATTTTGATGAATTTTAACGTAGGTTAACTTCTTTAGTCTGTTTCCTTATTTCTGGAACCATCTTGCAACTTCATGACCTGAGAATCAAGGTTCTGGGTTGCTTTCTTTAGCTTGCTACCATTTTCTGGAATCTTGCAGCTGAGAACCAAGGTTGACTTCTTTGAACTACTCAGATTTTTTGGAACCACCTTGGAACTTGATGGACTGTAGGCTGGACTTCTTTAGCCTGTTTCCCTTTTCTGGGACCACTTTGCAACTTAATGTCTTCAGAACCAAGGTTGACTTATAGAGTTTACTCCTATTTTTGGAACCACCTGATAACTTGATGATTTGATAACCATATTGACACTTGCTTTGACTTCTTTAGTCTGTTTTCCTTTTCTGGGTCCACCTCGCCTTAATGTCTTCAGAACCAAGGTTGACTTCTTGAGACGACTTCTATTTTTTGGAACCACCATATAATTTGCTGACCTGATAAATACCCATTGGGGTTGACTTCAAATCTGCTTCCCTTTTTCTGGGA
Organism: Aleochara sp. GC000083; assembly: GCA_030264555.1. Classification (NCBI taxonomy): domain Eukaryota; kingdom Metazoa; phylum Arthropoda; class Insecta; order Coleoptera; family Staphylinidae; genus Aleochara; species Aleochara sp. GC000083. The sequence goes on along the minus strand of JARJDZ010009271.1, from coordinate 74,839 downwards.
CCACCTTACAACTTGATGGCTATAGTACTAAGGTTCCTTTGTCAGCTCTTATTTTTTCTGGAACCACCTTGTACCCTGATGATTTATAATAAAAACCCTTTGCAGGATTGAGATGGATGCTTTTCAATGTGTTTGCAATTACGTTCCGCTAACGTTGTCGCTCGACTTCGGAGTGAACCCCTCCTCCTGCACCAGTTGCAGAAGCTTGCCGAACCGAAGCATGGGGATAAACCCATCCCTCATCCTCCACGCGCGCGTTATCCACGCCGTCCGCAGTCGTCCTGGCAGCGATATATCAAAAACGCAGACGCCGACTGGAGCGAATAAAATATGTTGCATATCCTGCGGGAAATCAGTGCCGCCTGTATAATTAGCAGCCGACGGATGGCGAGGACGAGTTTGATGTCTGGGCAATACGTCTCCATTTCACTCCCTCCACTCCCTCCCCAGTTCTTCGGCCTGGCCATTTTGAATGCGACTTGCAGAACGCTGCGAAATTTTCCGGGAGGGCGATGAGATATCCTCGGACTTCCCGAACCGACGAGTTGAAGCTGCGCTTGTCTCGATTGCATCATGCACATAAAGGACCATGGGTGTATGTGGGGCCAACCGCCGAGTAAGTGTTGCTCGGAGTGTAATTGCAGCGCCCCCTGGGATTCCAGACGAACCGGATGCTTACTCCGGACTTGTGATAACCAACACATATAGTTTTATGTCTATGGGTATGCACGGATTCATATTGTTAAAGACCGGGGCCACTAGTAGGGTTGAGGCAGGGTTGAAGGAGGCGAAAAAGCATGGATGGAGGAGGTCTGGAGGATGGCGGAGTTTGAAAATGTACGCCGGGCGCAAACAAGGCACTAATATGATGCTGCCCACAGGCAGATTCGGGCCGATTCATCAGACCGTGGATGGCCTCGGCCGATAAGCGCCCCCTGTCGAAACCGTTTTGAGCCGCGTGGCGTGTGTCCACCGGCCATGTCCATCAATGTGTGGGCCGGCGTTACAATATTGATTCGATCCGGACGTCTCCAGCATCTATTTGTCCAACGCTTTCGCACTTCGACAAACTACCATCCAACTGCGTCAATAATCCCGGCGGATACACACCGCGGGCCCTCCGCTGGCAACACTCCAAGTGGACCGCCATGGACTTCAAACGAACTGCGTTCTGCTTTCAGGTGCAGACTGGAAATTATGAAAACCGACCGGCGGCTTTGAATAATTATGACATCTAAGAAAAATGTTTTGTTAAGAGCCGGGAGGTCGCACTAATGAGTTTTATGATGATCATTCCGCAGCCGGCGTATTTTAAACTGCTTTATTTGCACCTTTTCGGGGAGGCGAACGGTGCTGAAGACACTACAAACGAATTCGGGATGTAGGTGGGATGCTGCCATGATATGTTTTTGCTGTGTAAATTTGAGACTAGACTGCTGCGCACAAACAGCAGCAGAGCAAAAGGAGGACTCACGGTTCCGCCCGTTGCACCACGCCAAAGGAAACACTAAACAGGAAAAATGAGAAAGATGTGCAGCCCTCACCCTCAGCCTTGAGGTAATTAAAATATATTTAGTAGCGAACAAGCTGTTCCAAGCAAGCGTATCACAAAATATTATTCCACCCATACACACCCAGCAAATAATATTGTATATTACCCCCTAGAAAGCCCCTATCCTCAACCTTACATTAGGTTTCATTCAGAAACCCCGTTGAAGCGCACCGTTGAAGCACCCCGTTGTAGCTACCACCTTCAATGTTGGAAAGACGAGCACTTGAGTGGGTTTCCTTCAAAGTGGTCCTGGATGGGTTCAAACCCACACCACGAGATCCTTGGTGCTTATAATTCGTGTGGATTTCACGCGCACAACATCCATGGTGGTTTCGGCACTAGCCACAAACCGCACTATCTCGGCTTTTGTGCAAGACAGGACAGAACCCTCACACGACATCTACCCACAGCACCCGAAGAAGGATGGATGCATGACCAGACTGGAGGCAAAAACAAGCGAAATTTCTGTTAATTGAATCGGGGATTAGAGCGCGTCCACTAGTTGTCTAGCTCTGCAATAACAGCGCTCGCTCCATGGAATAAATACGGGAGTACGGGAAAAAACCCAGTGCCCCGAAGAGGACCACGCAGCAGACACAACCGGCGGCTGCGGTTTGTCGGTAGCATCGCCTGTAGGCTCGGAGCTTTCCGTGCGTGATGTTGTATGCACTACGGACTTATAAAGTCTGCACGCTGGGAGATCGGGATCGGTTCGATGCGAGAGTGTGGGCCTTCGTTCAATTTAGATGCAAATGCGAAGGGGGCCGGAGTCGTCGACATGACATGACGCTGCCCCCAGGAAATATTGATAGGTTTTCGTCCGGGGTCGCAACGGGGAACCGCCACACATGCAAAACCTGCAGACTTATCAGATATCTACTGAGATATTCGGATTCAATTTGTTTTTTTTTTGGGCCAGCTCCCCCGGAAAAATCCTCACCACAGGGAAAATCCGTGGGTGAAATGCAATTGCTTGAATAACTATTAGCTACACGACTGATAATAACAATAACATGTGTAATCTAATGGAAATGACTCGTATACAGGGTGCTCCCCAAAATTCATATTGGTACCACTAGGAAGCGATGGTTTTGTTTACATATCGTGACGCTAATTAAGCTAATAGATTTTGTGTATTGGCGACTGTTTATGCGTTCCAAACAATAACAAACGGTACGCAATCTGTACGGCTATTGCAAAAAGCGAGCAATCGCATTTGCGAAGGGGGGAATCGCCGGAGCTGGAAAAATATCGCCGCAATTGGAAATGAACGAAAAGCGGCCAGAAATGTCCATCAATTTCATTCGGGATTTAACCCCAAATGAAAATCGATGGGGATTGGATGGTGCACTCGTAGTTTTAACGAGCGCGTATGCAACAATAACAACGCCGCGTAAAAAAGCCGCCTTTGAGCTGCTGGCCCCCCAAACGCGCACACATAAACAATTTACCGATGTTTATACGCGACGGTTTTAATAAAATATGTTATAAATACTCAATGCGGAACCGGCGACCGCGTCCCGAGTAATTCATTTTCTATTAAAATAAATGCAAAAATCCTATTCAATAATAACAATTCAATGGCGAATTGCAAATCCACCAGGATCTGCCATTTCGATTTTATGCTGCACTCAATTTCTGCTTCACTTTTAATACAGCACAATTGAATAATCTGTTTTTGGTGCACATTAAATTACAGGAGTCTATTTTATTATTAGACTACCCTAAGGGCAGAACCATCTGAAGAAGTCACTTCAGCATGGTACAACGCCTTACTAAGGGTGGTCCCACTTAATTCTAAGGCTCGGTTCCAAGTTTAACCTTTCTAGAATATTAGACATCAGCCTTAAGGTGTAACTTCCAGAATTTTCAATACTATACTTCCAGTAATAGCTTATAAGACTGTCCCAGGTTTGACCTCTAGAGCCTACAACGCCTTACTTAGGGTGCTAGGGCTCTGTTCCAAGTTTAACCTTTAAAAAGATGGGCCTAGACTCAGAAGAACAACAGACATCACTCTTAAGAGGTCGTAGCCAGAATGGTCAATGTCTTACTTGTTACCGGTTGGTTATAAGACTCTAGCTCAGGTTTAACAGAGGTTAAACCCCTTTCTAAAGAAAAGACTAAAGTCATCAGAACATTGTAAAATGTCATGATCAACCTAAGAATGCTCCAAACACTAAGCCACTAGACCCATATCTTCAGCAATGTCTTACAAGGGCTGAAACCAAGCTATAAGACCATGGTCCTCAACCCTAGACCATTGGACCAGACCCAGTGTCTAAACATAGGGACTGATAAGAGATTGAACAGGAGGTTGTTCAAAATTGGTGTTCAATTGATGTCATAAACCAAAAAATTGAAGATCTGACAACACATAGAATTCGAATTACAATGATGTTGATGGTCACACATGTCGGATGGTGGCAACAGAGGTAATTAGCGTTGCTATTCAAAGCGCATATTTCCGGTTAATTTCGCGTTTTCGCACAAACAGCACACAGTTTTCCCATCATCGACTTGCTGCCAGCACGAGTCCATGTCACTACCGCCCCCTATGAATCCACCCCCCCGGTGGACCACCTCCAGCACCATCAGCAGGTATATTACCAATGCGTATCGCACGCGTTCGAAATAAATTACTGTTTACGCCCGTACTTGTTGGCTTTCCCCGACGCAACAAATCAGTAACTTTGCGCCAACCCTCGGGACAATAGTGACGCAACATCACACGTTCCGGATATACATCATCCCAGCGTCCCACGTACAGACCACGTAACCTGGTCATATAACAGCCCAACTCCTACCGGAGAGATGTCGTTCTGAAGATGTCCTTTCAAGGTATTGGATGCACGTTGATGGCGACGCGCGGTTAATAAGAATATGACGTGAATGCATGTGCTATGCTCAAGGGTGGTGGTGGTGATGATAAAAGGGGATCTGGCACGCGCGCGCACTCCTCTTCAGTGTCTGCCGCCCCCGGAGTGCAGCCCATCGGTGGTGGTAACACGAAGCACGAACCGCACACGCTGCCGCTAAATTATAGCCGGAGCACTTTTACTTATGAATGAATGAGTGATACTTGTTGAAGGGCTGTTGCTTCCGTGCCTTACTGCCTGGCAACAAGTGTTAAGCGCTCTTTTTTCATCCCGTACTTCACTGCTAAAGAGTAATGCATGCAGAGATGAATACGTAATGCCGCATAATTATCTTGGCTTTCAGGCTTTTCTTTCAGGTGGGTGTTGAGGTTGTGGATTTTGGAAGAACTATTAGGTTCATTATCAATTTGGGAACCCTCACTTCCTTTTTGTTATATTACCAATACTACTCTCAAGATAGGGGTTAGTTCTAAGGTCAGTTACCAACCCATGTATCATCACAAGGTCAGGAACACCTTTAAGAGTCTAAGGAACCTGACCTTAAGACATAGGCCATTGATGGTCCAACAGAAGGTTCTACAGTAAGTTTACTATCCGTGGTCCCAGTGAGGATATCAACAGTCTCAAGTTAGGGGTTAGTTCTAAGGTCAGCAGATACCAATCCTTGTATCATCACAAGGTCAAGAACATCTTTCAAAGTCTAAGGTCCCAGACCTTAAGCCATAGGTCGTGAATGACCCAACTGAAGCTTCTACAGTAAGTTTACTATCCGTGGTCTCAGTGAGGATATCACCAGTCTCAAGTTAGGGGTTAGTTCTAAGGTCAGCAGATACCAATCCTTATATCATCACAAGGTCAAGAACAGCTTTCAAGAGTCTAAGGAACCTGACCTTAAGCCATAGGTCATGATGGTCCAACTGAAGCTTCCACAGTAGGTTTACTTCTGACCATATTCAGTTGTAAAACTCATGTGTAAACAACATTTAAATTCGAATTTAAAAACATCATTCTGGACAAATACCGAAAAAGCACGTGCATTCACAGAGAACCTAAAATAAACACCCCATCGATTTAAATTGAATTTACTCACAGTTGAGTAAATTTATTTACGTCCATCCTATCGATATCTCCTATCCGGAAGTTGTTATCCCACACTTTCCAACCATGTCATCCTCTGTCGTAAATCACTGGATATTTGCAAAAAGACATTACAACCATTTTACGACCCACCTTCGAAGAATGGCATTATTAGCAAAGCTTTCAAAATAATTAGACCCACGGAAGGAAATGATATCGAAATTGAAGGCTGCCTTCTGAGAGGTGCATCTCGACCGAGGATGGCATTAAATCATTTTCCACGCGACGGCAATAAATGCAATATGCGCCGGGCGTGAAGAACCCCCTCGTGTGTGTTTGCGGGTGTAATCGGAGGCAGCTATCTATCGCTGTACGTTGCGCAGATACGTTCCCGTTGCTCAGCCGACCGGAAGCTGATGCGAAATTTGCGCGGAAACAATGCCAACTCGAGCGTATTCGATAAACACCGGTATTCTACAGGGTCATCGGAAACACCCAATTTAAAATCAAAATCAGCAACCTTCCCTAATCAAAATTTCAACTCAGAAAGCTTCCGGAACATCCCCATGGATCTTAAGAGTACAACCCTAAGATTTTGGGGCTGCTTTCTGACAACTCCATGATGAATTCTGGAAAGCTCGGTAGTAGTCTCTTCAAGTGCATTCACCCATCAAATCACGATGGAATGTTTTACATATTTCGCCCTTTCATTTTTCATTTTCCTCCCTTCCGTATTTCCGCCAGGTTCTTGCGCAGTCAGAATGTGCATGCACATCAGAAAGTTTTTAATATTTTTAAAGTTTTCTGCTGGAAGCTTCCCGATGCTATATGAATGCATTCCGGAAATTCCCCCACCCCGCGCAACGAACGTAGACGAACGTGAATGTCCTGCAGGACCTTTGAGACATAGATGGAACCGGTAGTAAAGTTGCATATCCGTCCAAAAAGAGACGGAGGAGTGGGATGACATTTTCATGGGTGGAAGCATCCTGGAATGTCCTTACATAATTTTTTGTCATGAACACATCAGAGATGTTATGCGCATACACTTCATGTGCACGCTTCGCCCACCGGACGAAAAAAGGATCCTTTCATGTGTGACCCGGTCCACGCTTTGTCCCGTTCGTTTTTGGGTCTTGTCGGCTCCTTGAGAGCGCAGCGACAAACAAAGCGGCGGATGGATGCAAGACAAATATTTAGAAAGGAGCCGGGGAATTTTTAATATGCCGCCAATAAATTTCCTCTCTTTGGCACATGAATCGATGCGCAGCAAATATGAAAACGTAATTTCTCCCGGGTAGTTGGAATTTTTATGCGGGAAATGACGAATTTGTGTGGTGGAATGGTTCTGGGGGGGTTGGCGGGTTGCTGTGATGGCGGCTGCGGGAATGAATGAAGGGTAAACATATTCCGAGCAATTCCTCAATTTCATGAGTGGCTTAATGATATTTTGTGACGTTCATTAAGTGTGTTTGTCTCCGACACGACGCGCATCGAGAGGCGGCGGCGGCAGCCACCCCCGCAACACCCCCGCGGCTGGCGTGTGATGCTGCGGTATGTTCGGCAAACTGAACCATTCTGCAGGGGAGCGAGAGGGCGCGAATTCATGCAAACGTGCAACGAATCTCGTTACGTAACTTCCAATATTGCAGATTTCATCCGTACAAATGCGGCGCGGATGGATTCGAGCTTGCCGGCGCTTCGAATTTGTGTATTTTCCTCCCCTCCGAACGTACAGGCACACGTAATCATCCCCTATTCAGTGACGGCAACGCCGCAAGTACAACACGCCATATTGAGTGTTGCTCAAGAATCCGACAAAAAAAAATTCCCCAAAATTCAATCTGGTTACGACTTTTAACGACTTTTAACGACAACCATTTAACAAGGGGGCTTTTAGCAGAACTACTAAATGTCAGTGTGCCGGAAATATGTTTTTCGGTTTCAGAATACCGGAAATGGTTGTGTGCGCGAAAAATAAATGCAAATTGTGTAATTTAACTCAATTTGCGCAAATTATATTTTGTTTCTGCCCGAGTTGCAGTTGTATGCGCGTGTTGCTGTGAGCGCCATGTTGGACGCGCTTGAGTGACATTGCAGGACCACACAAAGAGATTTCGTTACATTATGTGTGCAGACCGACAGCGAGTTTGTGCTTGCTTTATCACTGCGAAATTGTAATTGCACACTAGCCGCCCATATCGAAGTGACTTTCCGATTAAATTGCCTGTGTGCTAATTTTATTTGGAAAAATATTTAGCTATTAACCCTTTTTTTAAACCTTGTTTTGCCTGATTTCAAGAGTCAACTAGTTTCCATGTTTTGAGAGTTCTTTTTTCTGATGCTTGTATGGAATAGACAGGTTAATAATTGTAGAGTGGAAATACCGGTTCTAGAACCGTGACTTTCTCATATCCACCTGATAACATTTCTTAGACCCTTTCTGGTTAATTTTGGAAGAGTCAACCAAATTTTGACACCTCGAATCGTTTGTCAGTAGTCAATGTATACAGTAGTCTAAAAAGTTGTAGATTAAATCTACCGATTCTAGAACGAAGATGTGTTGACCTTCCAATATTCATCTGATACCATTTCTTAGACCTTCTTTTGATTGGTTTTTGAAGAGTCAACAAATTTTAACACTAAGAAAATCTCGTGATAGTAGTCAGTATAAAAAGTAGTCTAAAAAGTATTAGTTTGAATCTACCGATTCTAGAACACTACTTCAAAATTGACCTTCCTGATACCACTTCTTAGACCTTCTTTTGATTGGTTTTTGCAGGATCAACAAATTTTAACACTAAGAAAATCTCGTGCTAGTTGTCAATATATAAAACAGTCTAAAAAGAATTAGTTTGAATCTACCGGTTCTAGAAAACCACCTCAAAATTGACTTTCCAATATTCAGCAATAACAGTTCTTCGGTTTTTTTTGTTAGTTTTTGAAGATTCAACAAATTTTTAGTCTCTGAAAAGCTTCTGATCGTAGTCAGTGGTCTAAAAACTTGTAGCTTGAATCTACCGATTCTAGAACAACTCCATCTAGAATTTCTTTCAGAAGACATTGAAAGAAAATTTCATCGCTTATGGTTGAGATATAAGAACCTGGATTAGTGGGGGGTGTTGAAAGACATCAAAATAAGGAAGGAAGCCAGCAGCAACGTGCCAACAAACTAATGTATCGAAGAAGTGGCCGAGGGAGGAAGCGCGCGCGCTCTCTGGAGGCAATCGATGGGCTTATAATCCTTAAATACGTAATATATCTGAGCGCGTCTCAATTTTATCGTCTCGACGAGCGCCCTCGCGCAGATGTGTTACACTTTTTATATGCATCCGATGACGCGCCGTTTGCGCGCCCAGCGCTCGAATTTCGGTAATAATATTTTATCGCTTTTATCGCCCATCGACGAAGAAACCATGCCGCCGTACAAAATCCCCCAATAATATAATGACTCGTCGGAATCCCATTTCCCGCTACAAAATGCGAATATTTTCAATACCTCTTCTTTTCGCGCCGAATTTAATCGCAGTGAAAGTGAGCATCCTTCTGCCGAGCAGCTGTCGGTTAAAGTTTGCCCAACTTAGGAGGCAACGAGGAGGAGTCATTACCATCACTGCAATTAGTGAATGTAAACTTGCAGCGCCGTCAGGTTCTTCAGCCATCTTTCATATCCGCCAATTACGACATAAAAGACGTAAAGCCCTCGCGCACCACCGTCACCCCCGACGCCTCGCGGCGACGAAAAAAGTCGTTGGCAAAAATAATAAAGACGACTACACTTGAGATTAACGATCGCGACTTTGTCATCGCACCACAAACGAGTCCAATGAGTGTCACACCCCATGACTTTCAGTCTTATTTTTTTTTTCATCTTCTTGCTTGCCGCCTCCGCTCGCGCTTGTTTGCTCAACTTGCAGGCGGACCGGATGAATTTTCAACTTGAATACCTCCCGACAATGCAAACACCACAAAAGGACGTTAATTTCCGAAGAAGGCGCGACGAGCGCCCCCTAGTTGGAGTTCGCCTCTCTTCCTCCGGCTTCAACATTGTTGACGACTTTTTTGTTTAGTTCGGCCGAGTTTCGACGATGGGGAAATTATCGCGAGTGATAATCGGGACTTTGGCGGTTTAATTAATTACATTATGACGCCATTGCATTTTATTCGTGGCTTCATGTCAACTGCAGAAGCATCTACTGTCCTACAGATTTATCTCTGATGGGAAGGATTTCCTGTGGGCTAATAAATTTCCACGAAGTTGTTGCATTTTCAGACATCTGACATTTCAAATAAATTTACCCGTAGAAAACGAAGCTGAAGAAGTGTCGGATGGTAAGGTTTCTGGGATTTTTGGGATGCATCGAAATATTCCCAATTAATGGCGCGGAAAAAAGCGGAAATGGGCGGCAGAGGAAACAATTCACGTTCGTTCGCAGCCGACATTTGCGTGCTTGTCAAATAATTGTGCGTCTACGTGAACGCGCGTATTGAAAGCGGATGTTCGACGAAGAAGTGGGGGAAGGGGGTGAAACAGGACCAATGCCAAAACGGCTTCGGGGGGTTCTTTAATCCGGTCCCGGCTTAATTGTTTTCGAATGTAAAGTCCGCAAATGCGCGAGTTTAATTAAAGATTTCGAACGCGTTTTACCAGCGACTGGGACGTCGGGGCCATGTTTGTGTGTGTTCAACACCCACGGACGGAAAACGGGGTGGTTTGGATTTTGCTCGCTTCATTTGACCCAACATTGGCTCGAATTGAGTGTGAGTTTTGATGATGATGGTTGTTGTTCCTCCTCCTCTTCGTGGGTTTAACAGCAAGACTGCTTGGATAAAGTCTGGGGGTGTTGGGGGTTGGGGGTTGAGACACCCCAAAGCCAGAGACGATTCGGGTGAGATTTTCAATATTTCTGGCAATAACTTGATCGATATTGGAGCGCTTCGCCGGAGTGCTTCATTGGTCCTTTAGAGCTTCGACATCAAAATCCATCTAATCCTAGATCAGGCGAATAGTTTAATCCTTTTGCGAGCAAGTTTCCCCTTTCGTGCCCTCGCGGTTAATGCCAAAGTGGCCGCGTGCACGACGCCGCCTCACGAACGGACACAATGGCTTTAATCCCATGGCGAACGGATCCTCGCCTACATGTTCTATACGTCGAGGAAAAAGCGTCATTTCGACGACGACGACGACGTCGACGTCGAAGTACAATTCTCAGTGACGACTTTTGCCATCCCGCCCCAAAAAGGGGCACTGCAGGTCGATTGATGCCACCCCGCGAAGAACGGGCCCGAAATTCAACACTCATCCACCTTCGTCTCGTTCCCGCAAGCTTTTTGATATAATCTCCTCGCCCCGATAAGGTCCTCTATCCAAATTGCATCTCTATGCCCCCATCGTTACCATTCCGAGGGTGCTTCATGCACCAGCCCAATTGGAGCACACCCCCCCACGAAATGAACGCTTAATTGAAACTAATTCAAACTATGAAATTCCATTACGCTACAACTTGTAGCACATTGGTCCTCGACCATAAACGACGTCGGTGGAGCGCGGGTCACTAAAATTAATTGTCCCAAATTTAAAATTACCAACTCTCCGCATTGAAATATGAGCCCTGCTATTAATTAGTTCCAAGATGCAAACCTTGCGGTAAAACTACTTCGATGGTGTGGATTTATGGTGGTCGTCCCAAAGTTCCAAAGTGCAGAACTTGGGTACACCACAAAACGGCTGTCTCATATATTAATTTATTATCGGGACATCGAATTCATCCCCCCATTAGAGGGCAGGCTCAAAAAGGATACATCTATGAAGGCACATCAAATTCGGGAATTAATTACCCCCCACTCCAGCGAACGGGACCACAGCGTGGCGTCCGGAATTGATTTATTTATGCGGATGAATAATATTCTGACACAAAAGTCTCGCGGAACAAGGACCAGCTGCTGCAGCTTACCACGAAGATATGAGAACGAAACAGGCGACGGCCGTTGTAGAGGTCGTGAGGTCTTTCGCATTTCCAATTCAACAGCAAGGAATATGCACACAATAGGAAATTCGCGGCGAGGAAAACCCGCCTGTTGGTGTGCACTTTGGAGGTTCGCGCCATATTCGAGGTTGGGGAGGCTGAGGACGACTTTCAATTCTTACATATATTTTCCAGACCGAATTGAAGCGACAATGTTTGAATATATGTTTGGGGAATATAACAAGCGCTCGTGTTTCGCGCTCTATTGCACTTTGTTCCCTGCTGCCAAAGGTGGCTCCTGGGGGTTGCCGACGAATTGCCGGATGTGGCAGAGAGCAAAAATTAAAGACTGTAAAGCCGGCGGTGCCGTCAAAGCAACATAAAGAAATATGTATTCGCATAAACCCACATACACACACGCTCACAGAATGTTTGCATTCAATAATACAAACAGGGTTGGGGTTGATGGTTCGACCTCAAGGTCTTAGCCCCATAGGCTGCGTTCTTGGAGGGTAATGTTATGAAAAAATTCGGTACCTGACGCAAATCGAGCGAGCTCACATGGGGCAGCACAGCTTGGATGGGTCACGAGGTCGGTCCCAAAAATGATCAGCGATGCTTCGCGGGTTCGCGGGCGGCGCGCAAGAGTCGGTTCTTCGGCGTGCGAAACACCAGCACACAGTTGGAAACCCGCGTGCGAGAGGAGCTGGAGGACTAGCAACAGGCGGTATCGTCGTGTTTATGCACGTCGGCCTGGGGGTGGAGTCGGCGGCGCGCTGACGTCACGCAGGACGAAGGCGGCGCACGGGTGCGCACTAGGAGTCGCTTGCTCCAGTTGCCATGGCGATGGTGCGGCGGCGGTGGCGGCGGACGGCGGCACCGAGCACGGTCGTCCGTGGATACCTCTCGGAAGAGAGTGCGGCCGGAAAAAATAACCTTGCCGCCTCCAGCCTCCAGCCCCGAAAAACAAACGCACCGAAACGCACAGCCACCACCATCGAATGGGTCGGTCCACACGTCCTGTACCTGGTGTCCTGGGGACCCCCCCACTCCGCAGGTTTGATCCGCCGGCGACACCTAATTGTCCCCCGCAGAGGCCCACCTCGCGCGGCCGACCAACGGCGTGTCCAGCCGTTGAGGAAAAAAGTAGCCGAGGACCCACGCCCGGCTGGAAACTATGTTACCAACGGTTACACCAATGGGGCAGCCATCCGGTGAGGCGGCAAGCAGCCCGGAACGCACCTCTCGCATGTGTGTCGCTGTTATTGATAGCCGCGTCGCCTGCCAATAAGCTGGAAGTGGGCATTCACGTGGAAGCCTTTCTCAAGCATGAGAGCCGCCGCGCACAACAGGTTATAATGAATTTCTACTAATTAGTCGTCGGCCCGGCAACCGACGCGCCGACATCAGAATGCCGCTAATATAATCAACCAGCTGCTGGTGGAGCCGGAGCGATCCACCGCTGCGATAACAACTCGTTCCGAACTAGAATTTGTCATTGTACGGATTGAGCATTGAGGTGATGTCTCCATTACCGGAGCGCCCACAGCGTTCAAGGATCAAAGACAAATTATATCCGGATTGACAAAGGACCTTCGATGGATACGTCCAACTTGGGAAATTACATGGATTGTAAAAAATTTCTGAAGCGACCTTCAGTCTACAGACCACTTCCTATTGCCAGATCAATCAATAGGTCCATCAAAGGTTTCTAGGATATCTCAATATTGACTACAGGTTTATAGTTTCTAATGGTCACAGACCGAAAGAATACTGGTCTTCGGAGTAGATACTGAACCAGTGGTCATATCCGGAATAGCAAACTTAGTAGAAAGCTTCTAAGGACACGTAAGGTTGCTAAGGTTTTAAGGTCCCAAAAAGGTTAATTTGACTTTTTGGGTACTTTAGATGAGATAATTATCACATATATTGATTGAGGAGTAACAATTCAGATCAATACCTTCCAACCCAAAATTTGGGCCTTTTGAGCCCTACCAAGGACAAAGGTTCTAAAGTCACCCCAAATCAAAAATAGAAGACTGTAGAGTAAATACACTTTGAAGAAAACTGAAGGGTCTCAGTTTTTAAGAGAAGACTACTAAAACTTGTTAAATACAACGATAAGAGACAGCTATGTTCTAAGGACACTGAGGACGTAAGGAAGCTAAGGTTCTAAGGTCCTAAAAAGGTTAGTTTCACTTTTTGGACACTTTGGATCAGATGATTATCACATATGGTGATTAGGGAGTAAGAATTCAGACCAGTAGCTTCTAAATAAAATTTTGGGACTTTGAGCCCTACCAAGAACAAAGGCTCTGAAACCACCCCAAACTGGAAATAAAAGATTTTAGAGTTAATACACCTCAAATGAAACTGAAAGGTTTCAGTTTTTGAAACAAGACTACTAAATTTTGTTAAATACAACAATTAGAAGCAGTTAAGTTCTAAGAACAGTGATGACTCTGAGATTTTGAAGTCCTAAGGTCCCAAAAATGTTAGTTTTACTTTTTGGGCACTTTAGATGAGATAATAGTCACATATATTGATTGAAGAACAAGAATTCAGACCAAAAGTTTCCAACTCAAAATTTGGAACTTTTAGGCTCTACCAAGAACAAAGGCCCTAAGACCACCCTAAACAGTAAATAAAAGACTAGAGAGTAAATACACCTCGAAGAAAACTCTAGGGAGTAACCTTTTGAAAAAAGACTACTAAAACTGGAATTGTTTAATATAAAAATTGATCTCTGGAAAGTTGTAGTCTTGTATGGCAGATCATAAAACTCAGCCAGGTAGCTGTGGGGCTGCTGCATTGAACTCTACCTGTCGTCTCGCCGAAAGTAAAAATACGATCGAATCCTTTTAGCTTAACAAGTATATGCATTGGTAATCTACCTGAATTATTGCTTCCACCGCGCACTCCGCCATGGGCGCAAGAAGGACCATCGCGGGCCGAAGCTGCACGGCGTGCAGTAAGGAGCATCGGATGATTACCGAAGTTTGTCTCGTCTATCACAATCGAAAGAAGTATATAGGCGACCCGTCCTCCGTGAGGCGGAGATAGTCTTTATGGCTTTGTTTACTCCGCTGCGCGAAGAGAACGACCCGGGCACGTATTGTGCACGTATGGGTCCCACCCCGAAAACCGCCAACCTGGAGGAGCGACAACAACACGCTGCAAAGTGGAACTTGGAATACGGCTAAGTGAAAGACAAGTTTCGGCACGAGAGCGCATCCATTCGATGGCGATAAAGTTGAAATTATGTGGCACAGATTCGCGCGTGTGATATGTCCCATTCCATCCCCCAAAACGTACAAGGAAACCATTTCACCATTTCACGAAAAACACGAGCCGCGCACATCATTACGAAAATATTAATTAATTAATAATTACAAATCCAGTAAATAAATGCGCGCGTAATAAAGTTAGCCGAACGTATAAACATAAATTCCATGCATTGCACAACTACACGCGAAGAGGGATGAGGTTGATGGTGCAACAGGCCAGTTTTGGGGCCGTACGAAACGAGCGCATCGATTGTAAATAGAAATTCCATGAAATTAATATCAAAGCCTCTATTTGCTTATTTACGAGCACGCGCATGTTGGGGCCGAACAAATTCGTAATTTGCGAATTTCAATAAATCCAACTTTCCATCCCCCCGACCACGCGTCAACATCCAGTCGCACCACGAGCCAGTTATTTGAATCAACAACACCGAAGGGTAAACAAAAAACTAGGATTAATTATCTGGAATAAAAGATGTATCAAAATTCATCAACGTTGTGGTTCGTTTTCATTCCGTCTTTGATATCGTATTATATTTCCGCGTATGGTGATGGATCGGAATGAATGCGACATGCGTTGCATTGCCTCCCAAATTAATAGTAATTAAACCACTGGCGTTTGCTGGAGTATCGAATGGTAATGCGATGGCATTTAGATGCTTGAATTATTCCATAATATCACAGCGGGTTTGATTTCATAATTCGGATGTTGCGTGCTGTTCTGCCATTTCAATGGTTATTATAGAAATCCGGCGTAATTAATAATCGAAAATATGTAACACATCATTGAGATGCGTCCACCATGAAGGACCATCGACGACATTTGTGGTCTCATCAATTGCATCCGAAATTAATTATTATCGATCAATTTTTCAACCATATAGCAACATGGGAGGTTGGTATCAGGGTTCTTCGGTGAAGGTGTAGGGTTGGGGCTTTGAAAGCGCATGTCGTCGCTTAATGAGATTCACAAAATAAGAAGATAATGAAGGCATTTCCCGCATATACTCTGTCAGTGGATGGAACCTGGATGGGTCCCGAATGGTACACATGCGTTCGGTGTAGAACAATGCTTACATAATCGCCGTAATACGGTCCTAGCGGATCAACTCTTCATCGAACTGCACAGACATTTATAATCTCGTTGCGGGAAACATGCCACCTGAACTTCATCCGGCCGCCATGTTGAAATCACCTACATGCATCCGTTCAACCCATCCCGAACCATAGTTGCACCCTCCTGCTAGAAGAGATTTTCCAAATTTAAAACAAAGGATTTTTAATCTTCCAGAAAACCATTAGTCCCTCGAGCCGGGAGCACCATCGGTGGTGTTTGTCTCTAATGTGTTACAGTGTCGGCCATTAGAGCCATTGAAAACGCAAACATAAAATTTTATTGGCATACATTAGTTACAAGCGGCGTTGATATCATAGCGGATATCGGGAGGAGTTTGAGCATCGATAAACAAAAATCCCTCGCGCGCACTTTTACTCTCTTCCTCCCACTTCTCTTCGAGAGATCAACCAACTCCGGAGCAAACACATATCGGTCGTTATCGGTGCACCTAACCTCGCACACTCACACAGGCAATGCAGGTCCTCGATGGGACGACGCCACCATCAGTGGGGCCGGATATGGCGAGAGAAACTTAACGATCTCTCATCGTAAAACTTCTTCCTTTTATATAGAACAAAGTTAAATGAGCTGGCAGAAGCAGCAGCCTCCCTTGGTCCACTCTGCACCCCAACAGGGACATCACTGAAGAGAGGGGAGGACGTGCAGCGATGGACGGAATCGCTTCAGTTGGGAAAACTTTTTTCGGGAAGCGCCATCAACTGCATGGAGTGATTTTCGAACCGACGAAATTTCAAGATTTTGGATTTAAGTTGTTGGTAGCGTATGTCCCACATTGGGCAATTGGGAGATGGGCAGAAAGGTCGCGGGCGTTATGCGATAACGATGAGGAATAATAAAAAAACGGGCGCTCGTAAAATTTCATTGATCATCCATAAAAATATTGGGGGGTTTATGCCCTGGTGAGGTTATTACGCTTCTATGGTAACTTGTGGCCTCCATGGGATCAAGCTTTGTTCTATTTTTGATGTCTCTCTGTGGGCTGCTACAATGTCTTAGCCCTACTACAAAAACCCGAAAGGTTCTAGATGACCTCAAAGATTTCACCAATGGAGGATTGGAGGATGACCAAAAATGTCTCTGGTTTCAATTATAATTAAACGACAACCTTGGTACTTTGTCATCGTTTATCGAGCCGTGGACCCATTCCACCATCCACTCCGATATAGCGTGCAGCCGTAGAGCAAGCAGTTTAAGACACAAAAGCCGAGGAGTAGTGGGTACAGCATCCGGGAGTGGCGGGCCTTTTACAAAATAAACAACAAAGCGGACGAACGAGACGTGTGCGACATGCGGAGCGGCAGGCAAGTTTGTCGTCGATGGTGGTGGTGGTGGTGTGTTGCGTGTGGGCATTGTCTTGACGCCGAGCCTCCTCGGAGGACTCCTCCGTCGTCGAGCACCCCACTATATGCATACGCTCCTGCTGGCGGGATCGAAGCACGAACGCTGAAGTGGTTGGCGCGTGTGCTGTGAGGTTCTGCATGAATGTAGCACGTTTATTGCGAACGCTGGGGCGCTCCAGTAAACAGCTTTGCTCGCTGTTGGCGGCCTCCATACAGCATCGCTACCGAAAAGGTACCGACTGGGACCTCCTCATTAACGTGCACATGTCCCCCGCCCGTTTCGTGCCGTATATGTCGTCGAACAAATCGCAAGCGTTCGCATTGTGCGCCCCGAACTCACGGCAAAAAAATATGTATCTAAGCTGCTTGTCGTACGCCTCGACCCTGCTCTGCCTGCACGTGGATCCGAGAGGACAATAAGGACTCTTGCTCGGAAGGAGCTTTTGCTTTTTTCATGCCCCCAATTGGAAACGTCGACAAGCTCGCCTCCAGGGTGCGCTCCATGGCGGTGCTTTAGTGTTGCCGATAATTGCTATTTGCGAGCTCCATTAAAGTTTCCGCCTTCGCATCAGCAGCCGCGTTGCGGGGGCGGACGGTGCGCGCGATATTGCACAGCGTCGAACCGCAAGAACTCATATACGTATGGTTAATGGGAAAGTACAAACAACCTTTATCAAACTATGCATATAGTTGGAAACCAAAATGACAACATCACAATAACGGGAAACGCTGTTATAATTAGATTCGCATGTTTTCCACTGTTACTTTCCAACTAGAGACAAAGAGATTTCCAAGTTATCTTTACTCTGGTTCCTAGACAACTACTGGGAACCTCTTGAAGTTGTAGTCTAGGTGTTACTGAGTTGAGACCCTTATAGTATTTTTGGGTTCTAGGTTTTCTAGGGTTCTAGGGTTCTAGATCTTGCAAGCATGGGGACTTGACCCTGAAGAGATATCTTGACTTCAAAGTCTGGAACCTATCCACTCTGTAGCTTGAAGTTCAAGGTCCTAGGTCTAAACTCCTAAGACCATTGAAACGATAGAAGAATGTTTTTAGAGGCTTTAGATCGTGATCTGGAGCAATCCTGTGAACATTGTAGGTGTAAAAGGGCTATTCAAAATCTTTACGTCTCTCCTCCTTGTCCCAGAGGTCGAAAGTGCACGAGCTTCACTCCGACTCGATGAACACATCGTTGCCTCCTCCGCCTCCACCTCTCCGCGCCACCGCCACTTCCTCCTCCTCCTCCGGCGAGCAACGAGTCAAAGACACCTGCTGCGGTCTGCGGACAAGGCAGATGCAACGAGATAGACACCGAAGAGATATAGCGATTATATTGGCTCAGTGCTCGGCGAACAGGCAGTGTCGAGAACGCTTGAATAAATCCACTACAGGAACGTAATTGAACTTTTACCTTCTTTTATTGCGCTTTAAGCTTTAATTCTCTCTCACGCACACACAGACGGAGGACGGCCTTCTCGGGTCCTTTATGGATTTTCAAAGCTCAACTCAATGAAAACATATTTTACGACGTGTTTTCCAGCTACCAACACGGTGCGATAGAAAAAAGCAATTTCAACGTTTTTTTTTTTTTTTTCGTTCTCCTCCTCCTCCTCCTGAAGAGTAGAAATCAAATGCAGTACGTTTTTATATTATGACGCCGTGTTTCGAAGGTAATTTTATATTTTAATAATAATTGCATGCGTATTGCATTTTTCATTCCAATTCGAATTCGAGCCCGAAACGAAATGAAATAACTTCCGCAAGTGATTGCGCGGCCCGTGGAGGTCGTAATTTGTTTCGGCTTTGAGCAGCGCCATCGACGGTGAAGCTCCGCAGCACTCGGTATGTGTATACCATTAGAGTAGCTGTTGTAGCGTAATAATTAGAAATAAAGTGCGCTTCGTGCACAAATATGATATAATGCTGAACGCTCAGCGCAAAGCTGTTAACTGTATCTGGGGCGCACCCCCTCCCCACTCTCTGTCGTCCTCCCTCCCTCCCACTCTTCGCTTCGCGTGCCATGGAGGACGCAACGCGGAGGATGGAGGCTGACGAAGGAGGAGGAGGACATGCGCACACGCGCGTTTCTCTCTATTTATGCGTACGCGATACGGAAACGGTTCGGATGCATGTTATACAAACGTTTTCCGCCTCTCTCGCGCGCGTCCCATGCATGCGACGATTATATTATATTCCGCCGAAGAACGCGTTTGTCGGCGGGAGGCTCATGGAGAATTCCGTTTGTCGGGCTGTTTATTTCGGCGTCATAATAGAGCGCGAAAAAACGACGACGAACTCGACGAATGCAAAACGCACGAGCGAACGAGGAGGAAACATGAATTGTTGGTACGAAAATACGAAATATAATTCGCCACGAGCCAGACCCACCAACGAAAACGCCCGTGGAAACTTCGTGGAAAAACGCATCAAAAGAATTATTAGTCTGAGGCAGCAGCAGCAACAGCACCAATGAATAACTTTTATGGCAAATCTCCTAAATAATATCTGACATTCCCTATGAGCTTATACAGGATGCTCCCATCATACACCAATTGCGAATTGACACGATGACAGGTCGAAGACAATAAAATCCCTGTCTGCATTTGACGTGCACGAAATTTGACGAATCCTGCGAGCGCATTTTCACTAATTACTTTCCGTTAACGCATCCGCCGAATGCCTGCGTCCTTCTGCGTCCCACTTCCGGCCTGTGCAACCAGCAGATGAGCTTTTCGGGGAACGAGCGTCGAATTAATTAAAATTAGCACATGTGAAGTTGCGAAGACTTCCAGTTCTTATCTTCGCGTAACGTAACGCTTCCGCCAGCTTCCACGTGATGATGAGTGGCACTGGTGGTATTTCAACACCCTTGTACCAACCTCTTCCTTCCAGTCCTCCCAGGCCCAACCTGGATGACGGTGGTGGCAGCGTTCGTCGCGCCGTGTGCTATTTAACTAATTAAATTCAATCATGCATTAAGTATAATTACAATTAACTCTAAATTACTTTGTTTTAATGTAATTAGCGTGCAGCGAACGCACGTCGAACATTGTACGACAGGGGGCATTGTGGATGACGATACTTCCGGTTCGTTCGCGAAAGATGGAAGTGTGTCGATCACGAGGCGTGCGCGACATGATGGCATGACGTTTCCGGTACTGCCAATAAAAGTCAAACTAATTGATGAAATAATAAATGTCATGCGAATTGGATGCGATACGGTACGATCGGAGGCAGCGAGTTGTGTGTCAATAAAATCCGAGCGAAATTATTGCGATTTATTGCTGTCGTTAAAATTGTAGCCTCTTTTTGTCAAAAGATGATGTTAACACGACGGTTCTACATTCGTCCTTGTAGATTTAATGAGATCGTAGACTAAGACTTTGTTACTTTCTTGGTTTTGTTTCTTCCAATTCCAGTGGCTTTTTGTTTCTTGTATTTTGTATTATTCTGATCTTCAATGATAGAAATTACCTTTGTCAGTTGTACTCATCATCCAAAGAAAGTTGTATTTTTCTCAGAATTCTCAAATAAGACTTAAGTCTGAAGTACTAAATTTTAGTTGAACCTTAACTGACTTAGTTGATGGTCTTATGAAGACAACAGTAATATCTGACATAAAATTCTGAAACTGGATGATTACAGGTAGAAAATTATGAGCTTAGGTTCTCAGTTTTCTGAAACCTTGGAACCCAGAAAAAAGGTCCCCCTTGGGGATTACTATATCTGTAGCATTTTTATCTTCTGGTCTTCTGATCTTTGTGATCTTCTGGATATTGAATCTATCAGATCAAATCTCAGAAATTATGATGAATAGAAAAGGATAATGACTTAGTTCCCAAAAAGGTAAAACTTAGGAACTTAGAAATTCTGGGCTTTTCTAATAGATGTCTTAAGCTAAACCTGACTTCTACCATTTTTCCACCTTAGTGCCTCTTAGACCTTAAGACCTAAAAAAGTTCCTTCAAAGTGAAGCTCTTTGGATTGTTATGGGTCCAAATCAAAAAACCATTTGTCAACATTGAAACGAACATATCCCCAGCCGAAGCAGCATTCTGGTGGAAATTCGACGTCAAGTGATTATCACGTTTTCCACTGATTAGCCATAATTGCGTTTGGTTTCTAGCCGAGCGTGCACACTAAGCTACTTACACGTTTTCTGCGCGGCGCGCTTTTAAGTGCTCCGCGCGCGAAATTTCGTTCTGAAGCATTTTCGCCTATCAACGCACTGGAGCGAACAGCTCCACAGCCAAGCACCGAAAACACATTAGCGGCGAAATATTTGGATGCGTTTCCCATTTGTGTTATGAACATTTAGATTCTGAGGCCGGCACACTCCTCTGAAACACCCGCGAGGATGGGACGATTTAAATCTCCATACAGATAACTCAGAAGAGTACTGGAGGGAAATTCCAAAATTCTGGTAAAACCGACGTTGGTGGCTGGTGGAGAGATTAATAAAATATAAGAGATAATGCAATTAGTGTCGGCTGCGTGGCTGCATGCAGAGAGTGCTCTTGATACATTGATGATGCATTTATGATCATTAATAAAATGTTGCAGTTTAGGGTCGAGAGTGCGACGTGCATATTTTCGCACGATTGCTCTCCTCGATTTGGCGAACCGATTCGAATCAGAATTCGAGCACCTATACGTTTGTTGCTGTCCGCCCTCACCCCGAGGACAACCTCCAGCCGCGAAGACCACCCAACACACACCCGAACCGTTGCATTGCATCCGGTGGACGCCCATCCAACAAACTGCTAATTTCGTCATGCGGACATCGATCACATCAAAATATGCGAAAACGAAACGCATCCCGATACCCGCGGGGTGCAGTGCAACCCCACGATCGAGGTTCATGTTGTGACGCATTCGGCGCACGTTCGCACATATTTCGCGCTTTAATTAAAACGTAATTCGACACGCGCATTTTAATTTTGCTCGTGTTTCCAACGCGCTGCTGTTGATAGCTTTCGCATATTTCCATCGACGCTCAGGTTATTTATCATCATCCCTCCGTGCGTAACCGTAACCGTAACTGTATCTGAAGCTCATTTTTTCCAAATGCATTTATCACCCAATCGAATTAGAAGTTCAGACTGCGAACTTATGCAACAAGCTCGACTCCAGAAATGACCATCATCCAATTGTCTTCGCTGATTAGACGCAGACAGTCGCGCAGCGGAAGTACGGACAATGCCGGAAGTCATTGTTCCATGGCAGACGGTGCGCATCGCATTCATCAGCGTCTCGTTAGTGTTCATAATTAACAAGCATCTTTTGTGCTGGACATTTCATTATGCTGGCAGCGGGCGGATGCGAAAAAAGTTTAAATAATTAAAGTAAACTTTTGAGATTGCACTAATTACTAATTAAAATCGCCATAGACATAGACATTTGCCCGTTGAGTGGATGCATTCGCATCCGACATTTCCATTCCATCTATTGTGTTTTTCATCCCGTACTCTAATATTTTCATCCCGTGGGAGACTCCGGATGAAGTTAATATAAAATGTATAGATTTACTCGGAAGTCCGGATTAATGACGTCGAACATGATGGAATATTTCCGGGTTGACCGGGATGGGGGTATTAGCTGAAGAGTATTTGTTATTCATAGTGGAAGTAAAAACTTCACGTGAACGTTGAAAAAATGAATTAATTCCTCGTGCACTTAATTAGGAAATTTCATTAAAGCCATATAAATTCGTGTATAGTGGGAAAAACGAAGAAGTGTTAAGCAAATATTTACGCACTTAACGCACACAATACACCACCAAACCCGAAGGGTGGAAACGAACCATTTATATCCAAGTCCCTCAGGTAGAAAAACGAAGAATAATTAAGTAATTACATAGCACACTCGAGAACAAATTGGATGCTTGTATCCCGCAAACAATAGCTTGCTAATTTCGGATCATTTCAATAATATCAGGTGGCTGTCCCGAATGCTATGGGGTCCGATCTATGGTCTACGATGTCTGCAACAGTTGTGCGCCCTCACATCGAGACCCGGCGAGTGGAGTCGCGAGTCGCGTCCCGAATTCCTGATGAGACGTCGATGCGAAGTTCGTGACGGGAATGCGCCAAACGCCATCAGGACGCGCAATAATAACAGAGGATGCAGAGAAATGACTCGAAAGCAAACTAAAACATGCGACCCTGTCGACAGTCGCCGCAGGCCCATTCTCAATCATACCTAGGATACATCTGGGAATGTCCGAACGCAGGCAACTATCCCGAGAACCGAGACCACTGGAGGCTGAGAGGCGGACCACCGAAAGAGGGAATTATACAACTATGGATGGCGAAGTTATATGGATGGATGATGATGATGATGTTCCTGCTTGAAGTATTCCCAGGGTTTGTCCGCGCGTTCAATTGTTCAAGTGGAACTTTGGCCGAACATATCGGTATGTTTAAATAAGCAAATATGGCCTTTGTTGGGTTTTCATTCCGGTCTGCGGTACGCCCTTAGATGCGACCTCGGCGGGTTCATCTGCGCTGAGGGCCATGCATCGAGCAGTGGGAAAAAAGAGGACCAAGAGATGCTCGAGGGTAAATGCTGCATGTTATCCCAGATCCTCTTCGCTTTCTGCACCAACTTTCCAGCATCAGCATACATGTCCACTTCCTAATGGGATTTTCTCCAAGGAAATGATATCTAAACAGATATCCAACTCTAAGCGAACCTCGTGTTTTGGAACTCAAATTATTGAAACCCTCAAACATTGAATTGAATGATAGCAATTGATACATGAACTGGGATATCAGTTTTTGAAACCTTCGGAAATAAGAAGGTAAATTGTGGTGGGTTGTCTGTTGTGTCTTCGTGTGTCACCAAAGTAAAAAGGACCACTGGTTAAAACGACGGGGGAACGTTCTGGGCAAATAAACTTAAACGAGGATTTATGTACTGGAATCCTGGAATTGATGAGAGGCTCGGAGCTCGGGGCTCGAGGCTCTGCACCCGGCATGTTCACGGACAGACGGCCCAATGGTAAATTGAGGCAGACAATGGCTTATAAAACCAGCGGCGAGGACAATAAAGCTGTGTTTCTCTTAAAAGAATCAATCTACTTTACTTCGGGCTTCGGTCATTAAAAGCACGCCCGTAAAATCCGTTTTGACTATGCCTCGAACAGCGGAACCCTCAAAGTGAAGAAAACTGTCAGGACCACAACGCGACCACAGTAAACTTGTTAATTTTCAATAAAATCGACTCGAGGGGGTCGTCGTGGGTCTAAATAACAGCTTAATAGAAATCTCGACCGGAAGTGTGCAAGTACAACGAAGCAAAATCAAGTGGCAACAGGCACGTTTCGAGTATTCGCCCCGAATC
Organism: Aleochara sp. GC000083; assembly: GCA_030264555.1. NCBI lineage: Eukaryota > Metazoa > Arthropoda > Insecta > Coleoptera > Staphylinidae > Aleochara > Aleochara sp. GC000083. The sequence goes on along the minus strand of JARJDZ010009271.1, from coordinate 50,255 downwards.
GCCGGTTCTGGAACACCCAAGCTGACTCACCCCAAGCACGAGCGCGCGCCCCCCCAGTGTCACTTGTGTAAATGTTTAACGGCGGCGAGACCGTTGTTATCGCACGTACATCGTCTTTGCGGCAAATCCATCTAAGGTCGGCGCGTGCACGATCGCGCACGCCTCGCTGCATATTTCACGACGATTTTCCCCAAACGCCCGAAATGCACTGCGCGCATTTATTTATTGCGCTTTTTCCGCTCGCCCGGCTCGATTATTACACGGAATTTGCGCCCACCGTATTGTTAACGGCCCTCGACCGAAAACAAATAGATTCCTTCTTTGTTGCATCAATCGACGTTATCGACGAACATCGTGTAATTACGGCATTTAATTGATAATTGCTCGTCGGGCTTAATCATCATAATAATAAACAGAGCAAACATTCGTTAATAAATAATTTTTGATGAACGCATAAATACCGCCTCGGTGCTCGTTGGAATATTTATAGAATTTATAAATTTTAATCAGCACGTACAATTCCATCCCCTCCCCACACCCCTTCAGTCAATTTTCCGGTACTTCGTGGAAATTGGCGGGGGTAATTCTATTTGGCAAAATCACAAATCAACGAATTTTATTTATCGGCGGAGGTGATTCTATTTTAGCGATTTCATATTTTACACACAACTTCCTTATTTTATTATCCGCCACTCGCGGAGCAATCATATTTCTTCGAAAGTGCCAACTTCCTTCCGCATTCGGCGCGAACGCCGACAAAATTATCGATATTTTATAATATCATTCCGCGATTCGCGCAATTGCAGAATTTCCACCTTCTCCTCCTCCGTGTTCGTAAAATCCAATATGCTCACGAAGTTAATCAAAATTTATACTTAAGTAAATGCGTGTATCAAATCTTCGGTGGCCATTTGTTAGCAGTCTTTAGTCGGAAGCATTAGAGTGCGACTGGATGGGAAATAAGGTGACGGACTATTTCCGGGCAGGAAAAGTTTCATCATACGAGTTTTGTTCCAAGCTCGACCGGAAGTCCCCCACCACCGAGGAGATCTCTCTCTGTCGGTTGGCCAAAGGCGGGGAGCACAAATATTGCCCATCAAGACAGACCATCGCAGCTAAATAAATAATTCCACCGAGTGCGGCAAACTTGCCGTCAATTTTGTTTTCCTTATATCTTAATAAGCAAACATTTTCCAACGGGATAACTTTGACAGTTGTGTACATTCGCTCCGAAGTGCCGGCTCGGGGATGGGATACGGGGGGGGGAGGAGGGTGCAAGTCATCCCGAAGACAAATTCCACAACAGTGTATGTATTTATTTCGGCGCGTATCTCGTTACGCTGGCTGGTGCAATTTCGCACTCCGCAAAGATGCGAACGCCGAAGAATTATGACGCCGCCGAAACCAAGGTGTACGAACTGAGTATTATTAACGACTTTTACACATAACTTCCAACGCATTCATCATCCACCTGTTCATCTCGCAACGTCACACCACACCTCCGGCTGCGCAAACACCCCGCCATCAACGAAAACTTGTAGTTAATTCAACCAACAACAGCGGAAACAACAACAACAGTGGATTTGCGACGACGCAAATTGATTACGTCGCACGAATCATAAAATCTGACGAAACTAAACGTTTTTAATTACGACCAGAGTGTCGAGTGCGCTCGTACGCAAATTGCCATCGGGGACTTCGTGCGCAGCATGCGTTGTATATTTAACGTGTCAGTTACTTAATGCCGCCCGAGTTGGGGGGCTGTTGTGCGGCGTACGACACGCCAAAACTTTCTGACATTCCTCGCCGCCTTCGCCGACGTGTTGCCCGACATGCCACCTCGCACGCAGCCCGCTTCCGGTTGTCGCCCACCCCTCCCAGCCGCCCGAAATGTGTTCGATGGCGGATCGCCGTAAACTTCTCTCATTGCTTCCGGATGTAATTACGTGTCATAAAAACAAAGTGCCATTGTTGCGTTTTTGAGTGATTTAATACTCGGGGAGAGGGTGTGGGTGGTTCCAAGAAGGGGACAGATGTCAATTCTTGATTTATTTAGCAATTTTGTTTGCTAATTTTGAGTTGTACTGCTTCAGGTGTTGTCAAAGAAGCTTAAGACTTCCAAAGCCTTGGGTGAAGGTATCTTGGGAACATGAGACTGTGGGTCCCTAAGGTCAGAAATGAAGTAAGGGCAGGTCCTTTGGAGTATCAGAAGAGTCAGGGACCTATAAGGATCTCAAGAATGCTTAAGACAAACTGAGGTCAGATAAGAAGTTAGGGCAGTTGATCCAGACTTCCAAAAAAGTCAGGGACCTATAAGGATTTGAAAAATACCAAAAGGAACCATAATCCGGACCAATCTGCTGAAGGTCCTTGGCCTATTTCGTCACCATCCCACTAGTGCTTTAGAGTCATCGTCTAGAACATCACCCCAAGATACAAATTACTAGTCCTACCACTGCAGATCGACTCAAAGACAGCACTAGACAGTCAAATTCTCAAGTTAGACTATTTAGGACACATGGTTCCACTCAGACCTAAGGTTACCCAAGGTTAGTACCTTAGGTAACTTTAGGTACCTAAGATCAGTTCTAAGACCTATAAGGATTCAAAAAATCTAAGAGTAGTCACGATCACTACAAATCAATTTTTGGTCTACCAAAGGTCCTTCCCAACTCTACCACTCCTTCTAGAAGCTTTTTTTCCAACAAAACCCCCCTAAATGGAATTTAAAAGCCGTCGATTTTCACACTACAAAATGGAAAATCAAACGAACAAAAGGAATCATTCGGTGGCAAAACTCTGGCGAGTGGCAAACAAAATGAGCAAGCATGTAAAACGGCCCTTCGTAGATGTGAGAGGTCAGGAATGCCACACGTGCAGGAGTGCAGCGAAGAGAATTGCAGTGAGGTGGTTCGAGGTGGTGGAGTGGAGCAGGTGAAACAGAGCCACCACCGCCACACCCGGCGGTGCATGAAAGCTTTGTGGCAGGCCCGCAGCAGCCATAGCAACCGCCACACACAAAGAGGACATGTCAGCAAGCGCGCCACCCGCACCGACCACCGTTCCGAGCCTTTCAAATGATGCCTTTCGAATGACGTCCGATGCACTAACAACGAAACCGCTTTTTCCCCTTTCGGCTTCCGGCACGACTCTTTGCCGATCCGCATGGCTAGATGAATTTTCCCGAACGCGTTTTGTTGCCTGGTCACATGGTCACAACTGCAACTGGAACTCCAAGCGAGATGTAGATACAAATTCGAAATTAATGCTCAAATTGTACATTGTGCGTGGGAAGTTCATAAAGTCCCTTGTCTGCCGTCTGCGGCGTTTATCAATTTCCATGGGAAGGAAATGATTTAATTCTGATTGGAAGCTCTCCGGGAGATTTGAGCCCGGAGTGAATATTGAAGGAGGATGCATCGCCGGAATGCAATTTGCACAAAAGAAACTCGCGCACAATGTCGCAGCTACAAGTTTCATAGAATGCAGCTTCGTCGACGTCGACGGAGGAAGAGGAAGAGGAGGAGGAGTGCACAATGAGACATGCCGAACAAGGATATTCCTGTTTCAGGCTGCCGTCGAAGCATCCCGACCCATCGACGGAGGAGGAGGATCCAGGGGTGAAAGTAAACGCGATCGTGCCTGAAAGCCCCGAAGATCAAAGACGGCGTCGTCGGGCGATATTGAATAACTTGTTTCTTAATAATGAATTTTACGATGCAGATGTGTTGCTGCTGTTGTTGATGTTGATGTTGCTGGATGTTGTCGACGGGTCTATTCTTACACGGAGGACGATGATGATGGCGATGGTTTGGAACGCGATCGCATGGAATGCACGCCGTGAAACAGCCATGGGACCATGGGGGTCTCTCTACCGGAAACATCCCACATAGAGCGGGAGGAAGATGGACAAGCGATGATGTTGCCTCCTTCTGGAGATGCTGAAGAAGGCGAAGAAGAGGGCGCGCGCGCCTGGCGCGCATTACTTAGTTTGAATTGGAAATTCTCGCTCACATACTTGCATCTAATAAACTCGGGAGGAAATTTCCATGTAATTAACTTTGGGTTTCCATCTCAAAGATCAATGAACGATGAATGCCTCCGCCTTCCACCGTCGTCGTCGTCGTCTTCATCTTACACATGCCTCGCTTGCGGAGGACGCCCGTGCGTATATCCATCATCGCTCCAGGGGCGCGTGGAATTCTTTCAGAGTGGCGAAATATTTTGTTGCTGACACCGTCATCATCATGACGATGAAAGGAATTTTTTCATCGCAGCCCTGCAAGTTTCTTAGAACACTGCCTTCCTCCTCCTCCTCCTCCTCTTCCTTCTCCTCCACGTCCTTCTCCTCCTTGTCGTCATCCAGGCAAATTGTATCTGTGAGCCAGTTGGATTAATTTTCACAGCGGGATAATTCATTATCAAGATTGAGACATTATTCGATGTCGCCGGAGATTGAAATATGAGGGATCGTCCTCTTTTGAAGGGTCCTCCGAGCCTTTTCATGGAGTCACTCCGGGGATAATTGCAAAATAGTGAAAAGTCGTCTTGTCGAGGAAATTGCTAATACTCTGGAGAAGTTGTTGTTTGGTCCAACATGTTGTGCAGATGAAGGTGAAACGAAGCTGTGACACATCCACTGCATACTTCGGACTCTCCTCCTTCGCCTTCATCACCACCACCACCATGGGACGATTGACGCTGCGGGTGGCGAAACGACTCCAATGTCTGCGCCAGACAGAACTCATATTGCCGAGATGACTTGCGCCTTGTAGGGGCACCGATTTGCAGATTAAATGCCCCCACATGCAAGGAGCAAGGTCGATGAATGGTGGGAGGGGAGGACTCAATTTTCATATTTCAATTTACGGCATCAAACGCTCCTCAGTTTCCCCGGCACGATGAAAATGGGAAATTGTTCGAGGAATCGAAACAACAAAAATCACGACAATAAAAAGTTGTTATTCCAGAAGCTTACAGCTGGAGAAACGGGTATCGGAGGATGCAAATTTGGAGTGAAAAAGTTGTGAAGCGATTTTCCAAATTAAGTGGCAAGTGTCCTCGGTGCATCTCTCTGCTGCTGCCCTCGTAAAACCGGGAAGAATGCAGCGAGCGCGCAAACAATAACTCCGCCAGGTTTATTACGGGACGTAGCCCCATTATTGAAAGACAGCTCATTGTCTCGGTGATGACAACCTTCGTGTTTCGCGCACAAAAGTCCTCGCGAAGAGCGCACCTCGCCGATATAATAAAATTTCCCGGCTCGCTAAGTGAGCGTAAGTGGCTTTCGGCGTTTCCGCCATCGTGATATCGGACGAAATGTTATTTAAAGTCTCCTCGGGTGTTTGCTCACTAGTCGGCGCTTAATTATCCAATAATTAGTTTATTTGCCTCGAAAACGTCCATTTTCTTTAAGTGGACTTAACAACAACAGCGCCAATTAGGGCGGCGACGTTGAAGAATTCATTATCTCGAATCATTGTGAAACTTTCCTTCCGCTTCGAACCAATTTGTAATTAGTTGCTGCTCGGAATAATAGACCATCAGCATGAAGACATCCCTAAAGATGCTCAGGAGGAGTCCTGAGGCGCGGAATATCGATGAGTATCAGATGCAACATAACGGAGGTATTCTTTCGATGTTGGGGCTGAAGCTTGGGCCTGAGGGTTGAGGGATGAGGTATACGCGAAATGAAATAAATGAAATTGAAACCGTTGCCTAGGCATGATGTCCTTGGCAACTCCTCTTCCAGGCGCGCGCAGCATTTTCCTCCCGGATGGGCTAGCGATGGGGAAACACAGAGGGAAACACGCGTCGAGCCCCATCCACATCCACCTCGTTGCCCATCCATCCGTAGCCATCCATCGTTCGAGCGCTTTCATTTGATTTTAAGTATGCGCTCACTCGACTCCTCCACTCTTCAGAACCACCCCCGCCCGCACTCTTCGAGTCGCACGACGCGAAATCCACCGCCAGTCAAATAAATGTCAATTTTGGGTCGGTGCACGCCGCCGTCGCTCCGACAAATTTATTACCTACATCTCGTTCCGAACCCCCAACCCAACGAGTGTGCGTGCGAAATGGAACGATCCTCGAACGCCATTTCTGATTTCGGAACCCGAACGTATATGATACTTATTTTCTGTGACACTGATTCCTCAAATGCGCAAATCGGGATGAATACGGACGGGAATGATGTGCGCGCATTACAATCAGTTGTGTGACGCGACAACATATTGGAAACGGTGCATTCCACGGAGGAGGAGGAGGAGGAGGGTGCTGAAGAATTGGCGGGATGGTGGAAAAATGCAAATATGCATGTCACAAAGCAAGACATCCCCCCTCCCCTCACCCAGAAAGGAGATGACTTTCTGGGAAATCCATCCATGAGATATTGCTTCATGTAAATATTTCATTTCTATGAGTACCTCAGACTATGGTTATTAGATTTTATGAAGTTATCATCTGATATCCGAAGACCTCCGAGAGGCATGAGGGTAGAAAAACAGGAAAAAGGTGAAGAATTACAGAAGATGGTATTTTCGAGCATGCCAGCGAAATATTACGTTTCAAAACGAAGTAACCCGATAGCGAATACATAATTTCGAGCAGCAGTGGTAAACACCTCGACAACATCCACCCATCTGGATGGGACCCGAAATGGGGATGGTGTCTGCATGGAAGTGCTGCGGCTTTGATTAGGAAATCTGATCTATGCCCATTCCGTTGACGATGCTAAAAGCTGAGGGCTTCTCGGAGGAGTTCTTTCTTCTCTTCGCCAGCGCGCTTCCTCCGATGTAATGCATCCCGTCCGCACAATGTTTGCTGGTCCGCGAAGCAGTCCCTTTGGTGGCCAAAGCAGCACGTTGGCGCCTTCACAAGACGCAAGCCCTGCAGGTTAATTCGAATCCGGCGTATTTATTTCTCGTCGCGAGGCTTTAATTTTATCCCCAGCACTCTGTTTAACATCCTTCCAGCGGGAATTTTAATTACTTTTGCGCCGCCTATTTTCTCCTGAACCTCTTTCCACCCCCTTAGTCCCGCGTGCGCTCCGGAGGGTTCAGAAGATTCCATAGTGGCACCAACATCACTCCCAGTGTTTGTATTAACTTTATTCCATGTTGGATGTAATTTAATTGACTTCTTTTAATAAATGTGATCAAATTCCGTGATGGTTCATTATGGGGCTTCAAAGGCGAGGTCGGTTCTGAAGGCTCAACCCTTTCCGAAGTTATCCCTGGAATCATATTCAAGGAAGCCTACTTATGAATTTTCGTGATCTTTGTTCAAAACTGAAGGTTCTAAAAGTCTTATACGAGTCTGGTGACCTGAGATGGAAAATTGCCCCTTTTGGGCTCTACGATGGTGATTCCGACAAAAGGTGTAGTAAAATGCATTTTCCTTTTTTCCACTCTGTTATGTATGAGCCCATCTCGGAAGAGGCATTTTTTAGGAAAACTTCGGGGCATCGTCATCGCACTTTCGCGCATTTTTCCCGCCTCGGCTGTTGTCGCCGGATACAAATGGGACGGTAAAAGTTGTCCCACCCCGTCGCTGATGTATGAAGACTATTTGGGCACGAGGCCCATTGTGTTGCGTGTCCCTCGGAGCGCGACCACCTTCCTCTGCGTTCGTCATGCATGCGGCCCCATTTGGCGCGTTTATGAGATTTCGGGCGGAGGCGCCGGCCCGAATTATACGTGTAAGTAGTATAAATGTGTGTTTAAAGAGGCGGAAGGCGGCGACACACAATAATTTTCCGCCACGACGACGATGCGCGAATATTTCAAACGAAAGGCACGCTTTCATGTAAATGCGCCAGCTTTATTTTTCATCATTTAAATTATCACGCGCACGGGAGGACGTCTTGGGACGCATTCGCTTCTTGATGCTTTATTGTTTAGCAAAGCCCTCGAGAGCTTCCACGTAAGCGCCCCCCCCCCCCCCCGATGCTTTTCGCCAACTGCTTGCGAATTGTTGCATTGAAATTTCGGCGCGAGATGCTAAGCCGCCTCGCCGCCAATTACTTTCCGCTTCTTCTCCCGCGACTCCTTCGGATACTTTCCGCCATGCTTCGTTTCTTCACCGCGCCTTCCGAATTCGCTGCTGTCGACACGAGGCGGCGAGAGTTTGCTGGAAGATTTCTCACCTTTAATTGAATTCGTATTTTCACGCATACTTTTGCTTCTTTTCGCCTCGTCTCTGACAGCTGCCCTATACAAGGTGTCCCAAAACCTCCAAACCCATAGATGAAACCCTCCAGAAGCCAAACCACCACACCTTAAGTTAAGGTTACAAATTTTCGATTTTGGGGGTCGTCCATTATGTACCCTTCTAATATACGCCTTTTTGGCGCAATTAATCTAATTGAACATTGGCTGTTGAGGGGCGGTAAACTAAAGAAGCAAATTCGATTTAATCGACCGAAGGACGCGTCACGAATTTCAAGCAGCTCCTCGAGGATCCTCGTTCGCAACAAGTAGACAAAAACAATTGTTGGCCCTCGAGCAGCAATGGCGCAACAACCACCCCCAAGATTCTCATGATAAATTGCATGGCTTTATCTCGTAGAATATTATTGCATTTTTCTCTTGTCCGATTCAATTACGCGGCTCTAATTTCCCTCGAAATTGATGTAAAAATCCACGTCCACAAAATTGCATGCAGATTCGTGGCATCCTTGAAACGCGCCAGACCTCAGCTGCAATTTATCTTGATTTATAATATACTTTAACGTCACATCCTCGTCCGCAGTCATAGCCGCAGTTTGGGCTGATGCGGAAGCCGGAAATCCAATTGCACGATGCATCAAATCAACTCGGAACTTCCTCATTCGCCTGTCAATTACGCAAAAAGTTATCAGCGACACCGAGCTGCACTCTGAAGACACCCAACCATGGGCCACGTGAACGCGCAATAACTTTTTAATTATAACCCTCGCCTCCCCCATAGATGGAACAATGTTCCGGTAATTACTTTAATGGAATTAACCTCTCGTTCCTCCTCCGGTCGCGCCGGTTGCAGTGAAGTGAAAGTTTAAAAATGAAATTTTAATTAACTATTTGATTGCCCCCATTCATGGTTAGGTGACGGCATGGGTGCTGATGGGTCCACGTGCACCCCGGTGGATATGGGGCGAGGTTATGTAAGTAATAATGGTGACATAATAAGACACGCGCCCAACAACGTGATGCGGGATGGGGTTCGCGTGAACACCTTCTTCTCGGGTGCTGGTGTTGACTTTTAATTTAAAAGTTTAATTAAAACATTATGTAGCGCTGAGTGGTCTCGACTAGTCTGCGGAAACAATGTCCTCAATAGAATTTATTAATTTTTTGTTGCCACTCCATGCACCCCGATGGACACAGCCGACCATATTAATTTTGCAATGGCGGACCCTTGAACTGCTATTTTAATGAAATATCGAGTGGATGTGTCTTTTTTTTTTGGAAAAAGTAACGAATTATGATGAAATGAAATCCATTAATGAAATTAAACTATTCATACACACTATTTCTGGTGCGGGTCGATTCGTGGATTGCAATTAATTAATTAATTAATTGGCATGGAATTGCTCCAAATTTAATAACGAAATGGAAGTAAGTGTACACATGGGCGGATTGTTGTTACTCAATTTCATTGTGCTGGCAGTTGTTTGTCCAGGAAGACATATTGGAATGGTAGTGCGCTTCGCGTCGCGATTAAAAGCAGCACCTCGATTGCAGAATGGGGCCTCGAGACGAAGTGGAGCACTTTTCAATTCGATGATGTAGTGCTGCGAAGGTCCATGTGGTTCGATGGAACCTCGGCGGAGGGTTCCAGCTGATTGTCAGACACTTTTCACACTGGTTCAGCAAAAGCGAGGGAAAAAAGCACGGCACCGATTGCATTTGCGTGATTGAATATCGATTTGTTTGCTTAAGACGCCATCCACCTGCCCCAACGTCGTCATCAGCCCTGATGAAATATTCACGTATGTGGCTGGGAAAATGGGCCACAACCATCCGAACCCTAATTCAAATCAAATATGTTACGTAATCGTTACTAAAATCTCCCATAGCTCATAATAGAACCCAAGAACCCAGAAAGGGCGAAGCGAAGGTTGCACAACCACTTCAGCCACTTGTAATGATGAAACAAAAATATTTTATTCCCCGCCGTTCCATTTCTTCCTCCCCCACTCTTCCCGACGCAAAATGGCTGAGTAAATAAGTTTGCAGCTGAAATGACGTCCCATTTTTATACTTCCGTTCTGCTTCCATGCAGACTTTTCTTCCGAGGGTTTCAGACCATCAGGAAAGTTTCCTTGATGTTTAATTATGACCATTGATCAATGAATGCTCCTCTTCATATTCGCATCGCCTGCAACTTCGTGGGTTGTGAGGCTGAGGTCTTTGGGGGTGCAGCTGGACCATAAACGTCCGTGGACATTCGGGGTTGACCCCAAACACCACTCAGCCTGATTGCGCGCCGGACAATATACACGCGATGGGGTCATGTGATCACCGCACATATTGTGTGTCTTCCGGTTTGCCGACCACCGGAATTCGAAGCCGAGGAAAACAAACGACGCGCTGGACCTCTTCCATCTTCTATGGTCTGGCAAGGTGCTGGAGTGGTCCAAATGCAGAACCGAGGACCCCCTGCGGGCTTTGTGGGGCTATTACCGATATTAAAACATCCGTGAATTTATGAGAGTGCTAACTGCACTCAAACCCTCAAGTGTCCCATTTTTAACGCACCGAGTTTCTGGGGAGAGTTTAACTAGGAATTGATGTCTAATTAATTACAACTTCTTGGAAATGTTATAATTACGGGACAAACTCTCGGTAGCACACGGGAAGTTGCCGTCCACAAGTCCTTAAAACTTTAAATTAATTTGTTTCGCCCCACGTAACCTCTGATGGTGTATGATACGTTGGGTCGAAATTTATGGAATGATAGAAACAACACTCTAATAATGCGATTGTTCCAGCGAGTGTATCCTGTTCGCAAGGGGGTGGTTTGGGTGGTTGGGTGGTTGCGAGGTGGCGGAGGCGATGGAGGGCCGTAGAAGACACAATGTACGTAATCATATATGTGAGCGTTGAAGCGTAGTGGGGGGGGGATGGTAAAGGGGGGCGTTTGTCTGCCGAAAAGCGCAAAATACAAATTAATTCCAATTAAACGCTGGAAATTGGCGTTGGCGCGCCGGCATTACGAAATATGTTCGTGCATATCTGCACTAATTAAGCAAAATGCCAATTAAATTTACATAAACACGGCGCTCCACCTCCACCTCCGAATCCGTTTATTGTTCCAGACATATGACAATACAAATATGTCTACTGCGACTTTGCCCCCATGGGTGGAGGTGCTATACAAGAAAAAGCTGCGTAGCGTCGATATCGATGCAGATATCAGATGGTAAATTACAACCAATAGTCGATATGCGTGGGTGGCTGCATTCCAACCCCTGCTTTCTAGCCTCGTCCTTCTGCGCATATTGCAATTTCATACGTTTACGGTACAACATGTAAATGGGTCTTGATTCGGATAAAATTTAATTACGGACATCGAGAACTGCATGTTCGCTGCGATTGAAGCGTGCGCGATTGCGAATTGAGTTAGTGAAGAGATCCAATATGCACGAGATGATGACTTAAAACATTCCCAGCGTGCAACGTGAAAAAGTTAGTTACGTCAGCCCTTCGCTGTGCAAAATGACAGCGAAGAAAGAAAGAAACGCCGAAGAAAACTCGTTATGTGGTTGAATTGAAATACTACTACGTAGGGTTTCAACGTAGGGTTCTAAGGTGTAAGAGGGTTCCAAGGTGGGTTTCGGTGACATCTGCGTCGTCAGGATTCCGTTTGACATGTTATTCAACGTGTAAATTATATGCGGTGTAGTTTTTTTCTCCGCAAGCCCCTCGTAGGGCATGGAAAAATTCGCGGCTCGCAGGGCACAAATAACATTTCCGCACGTCTGCATGCGCGCGCGTGTGACGCGCGACTTTTATGGTAATTTATAGGATTGGATGCATAATATCCAATGACCGGTCGGCGGGCGGTTCTTTGCCGCGGCAAGGATATTTCGCGTTGGGTAGAATTCCTATGACCCACTTTGATATTGACCTGTTGGCAATGCAAGGCGGAGCACAGGCAGTGTTCCAATGTGGTGTGCAACACGACGCCCGTTGGCGTTGACGTTCCTCCTTCGCCTCCAGCCACTCACACAGAGCTCCTCGCCGACGGCGCACAATTGCACCAACTTTCCCAACGACGACGACGACGACGTCGAAGCCCCAGCCCTCTCTATTGTCGCTAATTTCCCGATGAATCAATAAACACGACGGTCTCAAATTCATGGACTCGATGGACAAACAGCGGTAATGAAAATAAAATTTGGATGGGATATTGTGGATGCAAATCCTCGAAGGTGGGTGCTTCGAAAGGCGATGTTCCGGGTTTAAGGATACAAGGATACAAGGTAGTGTTTTACATAAAGATCATTAATCAGCGGACAAGGAGGTGAAGCCACAACTACTATGTGTACGGATGTACATCACCTTAACCTCCGTGGAAACCCATCTGCGATGGAGTGTGTGGCCCCCGGACTAAAGGGTTTACAGACACTGCACTGTTTCGCCCTGCGTGACTAAGGACGCGCCATTTATTATCCGGCAAACGACACTCAATTATGACAGTGCATTTATTTCAGTTGTCCTCCCCTTCTTCCTGAGTCTCTGAGTCTCTGTCCAAGGACTACGACTCCACTTACTATACAGAGTAGCCCCGAAGACTCACGAAATCAATTCCCTCGAGAACTTATTTTTTCATCCCTCCCGAAATTTGCCCCATACATTCGGAAATTCACTCCAGCAATGTCCTCTCATTGTGGCCAGTTGGATTGGTCGATGGTCCTGGAGGTTGCACGACGTCTTTGTGTATCGACACTCGACACGACCGGAACAAGTTACCAACGACCGACAAAACGTATCCTCGGGTCCTCGTCGTGTAGTTAAATAGGTTTCTGCAATAATAGGATTATAGGGGTCTGAAGCTGTCGGGGGGGCTACGAAGGCGGTGGCGACGACGCTATTTGGTCGAGGACTCACCGAGGACCTAAAGAGATGAGGATCAGGACATGTGTGCACCGGAGGTTGGTGAAGAAGTAACTTCGGAACATTCCCCAAGACGGTTCGATCGAAATTCCTCATCGACCCGCACAAAAACTTCAACTTTCACATTTTCCTAATAAGAATCCCACAACTTCGGAGCTTTCGGTCTGTGATCATGGCGCACGCCCGGATCTAATGATAGGGGTTCTTTAAATGGGTACATTGTTTAATAAAAGTTCCAGCGCTTTGAGCCCGAGGCGGGACATCACAGATGCGACAATGCGGCTTTGTCGCATAGGGCTACACATAACTTACTTAATTACGTTAAAAGCTGTGTGTCTCCGTTTCAAAAGGTTGCGCCCATCGGTTCGGGATTCATTATAAAATCGGGCGGAGGGAAAGTTGGGGGACAAGCTTCAATGCACTGCGTTGATCCAAATGAATGAGGGGCTTTCTTTTTGTCCTCTGACGTGTCCTTCATTGAAAGCTTTTCCACTATCTCATATGAGATGTTTATCTGGGTTTTTCTTCTTCGGTGGCAACAAATTCCCGGAAACTGATATTAAAAGTTGGCGAACGAGGCTGAGATCAAACACATACTCCGGATGTGTGTTGATTAACCTCGTGCTTCCGTGGAAGCCATAATATATGATAAAGTCGTGTAATCAGCATTTTCGGGTGTAGTTGAATCAGCAGACTTTTGGAGCAAATGGAAAGTCGCGAAAATTGTGCGTAATTAAAAATCCCCGAAATTGAAAAGCCTTGGGTTGTACCTCGGCACGCTGAGGCGTCTGGGAGCTGCGGGAGTGGGGGTATTATATACATGTCTTCAGCGCGGACAAAAAAGCGCGGTGATTGCGCGAACTAAATTGGAGCTTTCAGGCGCAGCGTAGTGGCTTTCAATAAGCCACCCTCGGCACGAACGACAAACGCTCATATTATATTTGCTGCCTCCAGCATCAGCGGAGGGTTGACGGCGAATTCGTCGGCCATTCGGTTGTCATTGGGCGCGCTTTGTGCGCCAAATTCGGCCCGCTCATTCCCCGAACACCCATCCAACCATCCCAGATCCACGACAGAGTAGCAGCAGCACACCATCCGCATCCACCTCCCGAAGGCTGTGTTCCACCGGATGTTTCCGAATTTCCGGGGATGTTTTTCATAACAACTAAGTGACCTTCCTCCGGGAGAGTCGCTTTTTTATTGTTTTTAATTAGATCCGCTTATGGTCGCCGTGCGGTGCGGTTAATGCAGCTTTTATGCGCGACGAGTTTTACGCCGCTATCTGGACAATGAGCAGACGTCGGGCGGTGCACAAGAAGAATATATTAAATTTAGTGGGGCCCCCGAATGGGACGCCGCTCATCTTTTGTGATAATATATAGAACACGCCGAAATTCGGCCGCAATGTGGCGTAATTAACGCTTGCACGCACACCGCACGCGCCCCACGCCGCAAACACCGGCTGTGGCGTTCTTCCGCTGGTTGACCGCCGCCCCCTTTTAAACAAAGTAATACCCATTGGGCTGGCGACCGCACTACGCGCTCTCTGGACTCGCCACCCGGTATTTAGTCGACCGTTAAGAATCCTCAGTGGACACCGGAGGATTGTCCCCCGATACCGGACACAGGACGTTCAAGTCATTTGCTTCATCCCACCTATACCGGCTATTATTGCCCAGCACCAAACCACCCAACCCCAACCCTCCCCTGTGGTTCGGAACTCTTTGAGGGCCCTCGAACTTGCAGATAATTGAATTTAAATTAGAGATAAGAAAAAACCCCAAGAAGAGCTGATGTCCAGGATCAATGGTTCTTGAAGGCTTGAGCCCCAATTGGGCTCGGAGCAAATACCCTCAACCCTCGATGAAAATCGGGGCTGAATTTCGAGGAATTGTAATTGAATTGTAATCGCGTAAACAAATTCGCATCATAATTATGTTCTGGAATTGCAGCGCCCAATGTTGGAGGGTGTTTTATGTTCTTTGCATGCTGCATCCATCGAAGGACATGCCATCAACGACCGCAAACGTGTTTGGGGGGTTAGGCGCGCGCTCAAATTGCGCTTTGTTCGAGCTTGCTGCATGCACTTCACTCGGATGCGTGCGCCCAATGAGTTTTGGGGGCCGAATTGCATCGATTCGAATCCGCTCGGATATTTGTTGGTTATTTGTTAGATTATGTGTGCTGTGCGACAGTCGCCGGAAACGTGCCGTTTAAAGAATGGCCGGCATCGATCTGCGATCTGCCTGCCGCCGATTGCGTGGACAATGTTCTCGAAGAGTGCTCATACCATCAGTAGATTCTGCCGGTTCTCTGGGATGATGATGAGCGCGAGCGCCCTCGAGGGCCGCCAGATTTGTGGTCTCTTGATTAATCCGGACGGAGGTCGTCATCCGGCAGCGCAACTCCCGGATGCGCCGCCATTTCGAGGGCTGTACACTAGTTCCACGAGCTGTCGAATACCGCGCCCACCAGATGATCGCGAAAAACAATGAAATCAGCTGCAATTGTGCAGGGACACTGTCCTGGGGACGCATCTACAGTGCCCTCTATTGATGGCACTTCGGGAACACTCGGTAAACCAATAGTTGCGCAAATCTCTTCCTCCCCTCTGATTTATCCCTGTTAATTTCTAAACTGTACCACGCCGACCGAAGATAATCAATTTTCTTCAAAGCTATTAAACGCTCGCGAGCACTTCATGGCTTTAAAGTTTCGCCCGTCGTCGAAGTTGCCGCGAATGCCAAACATCCGAGCAGCCAAACATTTGCTTTCGAGGTCTTCATATTGATGAAATGTTTTCCTCTCGGCGCATCCGCTTGCGGGTCATAGCGTAAAGTTTAATTTTCAACAATTTCTTCCTACCCCCTGCTCCTCCTCCTCCTTCATCCTCCTGCACAGCAGCGCCCCCTGGTTTCGGGAAGTTGGCCCGCTTAATAAACTGCCGCATATTACCGGGCGTAATCCCTTAATTAATATCCTTCAATATGTTCCCTGCTGCGCGAAGAGCTTTTTCTATGATATCCGCGATGAAGATAACAAATTCCGCACTCTAAGTGCACTGTTCCAGCAAGCGTAATGCAAGATCATAACTAATGGCTGCTACTAATCACAGTAAATAACAAATACGCTGCAGTTCCAGCTCCACGAAGAAGTGGATGTCGTTTATGCATTTATTGCTGCTTGGGGCCTGGAGGAAGGGCGCCATTATGGTACGAGTTTATTGATCAGTAATTTTGATGACTTTTAGTTTGAGGTGCAAGCCAATTTGTCATTAAATTCCATCAGCACGACGTCGTGTAATTCTGCAAACGCCAAATGTGTGCACGCGATGAAGTACACGAGTACATGAATATTAATACGGTCCTCAGTTGCCGCCCTCGCCGAATGCAGAGACGTCGCAGCCAGAGGTGGTGGCGGCGTTTATGAGCAATTTCGGCATGTGAATAACGATAATATAAATTATGCATCATTCACACGCCGCCGAGCCTAAATCATCCGAAATTCAATGCCGACTCCTCTCGATTCGTCAACGAAGGACTTCTTCGAATGCACAAACAAACTTCGCCACAGTTGCACCACTCCTGGAGTCCATTGTGCACGTCGTGCGACGATGATGATTTTGCAAGATGGCGATGCTTCCACACACACAGCACGATGCTTAGTCGCAAGAAGCATATACAGAGATTAAACCTAATCCAATTAATTCTGTTGACATAACAAACTACGGGCATTCAAGGTAGACAGCGTCGGCAATCGCCGCCTGCATCAACATCTTGCACCGAAAGGCGACGACGCCAGCAAGAAGCCATTCACCATGGAAGGGCTCTGGCAAATAAGACGACGACGGCGTGCACACAAGCCGAGCCACCTCATAAGGTACACTCATTGAATATTGCGTCCCCGGCATCAGCTGCCATCATCAGCATCAGCAAGTTGACGCTTCGAGTCGTATTTTCGGCTGCTAACTGTTGCCCAACTCCGACGGTAGCGTTCACGTTCCGAATTAACTTGCTTGTTTGAGTTAATAAGTTGGCGTTTATTGAATGCTTCCTGTTTTTACTTCGGATTTATGATTTGTAAGACTGTAAGGGATTTGAAGACAAAGGCTTGAAGTTTTACATTAGGAAGGCTGTGGTCTTAGGTTTTCTGTATACTGGAAGGATTCGAAAAAACCCTTAGGTCTTCTATTTAAGAGTAACTACCAGAAGGAACTGTGGAAACCCAAGGGTTTTAGGTCTTCCTTTTAAGAATAACTACAAGAAGGAATTGCAGATCTTAGTTCTTAGATCTTCTATTTAGGAGTAACAATCGGGAGGAACTGTAGAAACCCTTAGGTTTTGAGTCTTCTGCCTAGGAGTAAATATCAGAAGGAACTGTAGAAAACCAAGGGTCTTAGGTCTTTGTTCTAGGAGTAACTACCAGAAGGAATTGTAGAAAATCTTAGTTTTCATTGAAGTTCAGAAAAATGATAGTAATGTTAAGGTTGAAATTGGGAGGTCTTAAGTTCTTCTAGTACTACGAAGTTGTTGGTATGGAGGTCCCATGGTAGAAGGGTAAGACACTGTCTAGGGTTGCAGATTTGCCACCTATGACATTCTGGGATATTAAGCTGAAGACCTTATACTTCAAGGTTCTTGAAAAGGCCTTGTCCTATTGCTGTACTCTGAAGTACTCTAAGACCCTCAAAAATATAGTATCCTCAGACTGAGTCCTTTGAGTTCCTGGGCTTAAGGGGAACCTCTCTGAAGGTTTTCCACAGATTCTAAGGTTCCCTATCGATCTCAGATAAGTTTTTGTTCTAGTAAATCCTCAAATATCAGGGTTACAGTAGATTGGTAAATGGTTCCAACTATAGTCCTGATTCCATGAAATTATTTTGATGATCTTCTGAGGTTCTGCAGCCTTCTCAGGAAATTAGAACTATCAACTTCTAGACTTTTGGCTCCAATGGACTTCGGGTCCCGTCCACCTCATCTTGGACCTTTTGAACAAACCTTATCAACGGTTCTTCTCACTTTCAGTCTTTCTCAACCTGCTGGACTCAACCTTCATGGTCGCTCTTATTGGTACATCTGGTCTAACCTTGGTTCTACAGGCTTAATTTCTTAGACCTATCGGTTTTGAAGTTGCCCTTTCTTCTGTATTTGTAAAACTCTTTGTTTGGTTGTAATTTTGATCATTTCATTCAATTCAAAGTGTGAAGATCCAATAAAACAAATGAGCAAATTCTGGCTTTCACTTAGATCCCAAATTGGCAAACAATCACCGGAAACGCCCTCCGCGTGTTAGCCTGAAGATCATCCCGATTTATGCATGTATTCACATCCGGTCTATTTGCAATAGAATTAGTAGTTGCTTTAATCATCTCTGACCTTGATTAATAAAATATCCCGCATTCTCTCTGTGGCAGTCGTTGAATAACATCATATACATCAGGATTCATGAATGAATGAATGGAACCCGTCCGACCCTCGATCCAATAAAATTGAATATTAATTAATTCGCACGCGAGCGCCGTTTTGGTTCGTTTTCGGCCCCGAAATATGATTCGGGGCAGAGTCTGAGGCCGCCGCCAAACCACCGCCGAAAATTGACTTCAATTAAATCCGCGATATGAATATGCATGAATTATGCCATGAAATGTATGCAAATCGGTTCGTTTCCGAGCCCACGGAACGACGACGACGACCATCGCCTTTTACGGGGACTTTTAACGCAATGAAGATTTCATGAAGGCGATAATCGCTGAGATGACAACGGCGTCTTTAAATTTTCGAATTTTCTGTTTAATTTTTGGGCCTGGTACTCTCGGGGGAGGAAATCCCGACAAAGGATGCGGTCGGGAAAGTGGAGTGAACTGAAGAGGGTGACATAAAAAGGAGGGAATGAAAGCAGAGTCTAATTTCAAATTTGATTGTGTAAGCGTCGCGCCGGCCGATGTTCACTTCAAAGCTGAACTATATGTTTCGGCCTTTTTGGTCTCGGTTTCACGCGAAGTTTCCGCTTCGCAGTCTCGCTAAAGGTTTTTCCGAAGGAGCGATAAAAGAAGGACGAAGAACTTTCCCTTCAACATCATCCAAAGCCTTAGTTACACAGTACCACTGCAGGAAGTTATAGTTCCTCAGGGTTGTGGTCTAAGGCTAAGGGATGTGATATCTTAAGAAAATACATAAAATACATAAAAAAAAACAAAAAGTAAGTGTTATATTTCAATGGATGACAACAAAAAAAACAAGACAAAAGTTGGATCAGAGGTACAAAAACTGAATGGTGTAAATTATTCCAAGCTTAGGGGACAGCTAGCGCCGCTCGGCGGATGGAACGAGCACCAAACATGGCGGCTGTGGGCAGGCAACATTACGGCGCCACCGCCGCCATTGCCGCCGCCTCCGTAATGTATCAACCGGCCGTGTGATGGCGGTGAGGGTCCCGGACGCGCCATGAATCGATACCTTTATCGAAAGTAAACGGTCACGCCTATCGTCCTTTCGGCCCCTCATCGTCATCACTCGGACGCCGGGATTAATTTATGTCCTCGTGATGACTCACGTTGTCCTGCCGACTCCCCCGTGCGGATCCGAGAACTATCCTGCTTCCCGGGACGCGATGACGACTAAATTCCCCGGATTATTCAATGAAGACATCAGCAAGTTGCCGAAAAACTGCTGAGCGCGGCAGGAAGGGTAGTAATTTTCGGGAAGTCATTAAATTTAACAGGCAGCGTGTAAAAATAATGAAACGACTTGCAAGGATGGCGGAAAGAAGCTCGGCGCGTACAAAAAGCGGCGATCTACGATGGGAACTATTAAGGGCTTCCGGGAAAGTTGTTTGCTTTTTTCGCCGCCGACCGCCGACGACTCAGAGAGATTCCCCGTTCGTCTTGCGGCCGGCAGCCTCAGCACAAGGAACATTAGTTCTTATGGATTCGTACAATGCTGCGGCCTCGACATGACTCAAGGACTCTGGGTCCCATGTCGTGATTGATCGATTGTCTTCGGTTCTCTTTCGTTTTTTTTTTCTGAGTCACCCCTTTTTTCCGAAAGGGTACGAATCAAACAGTAAAATGACGTTGCACTTACTGGGTCTAATGAAACTCCCTCGGGATGAGGTGGAAACGAAGAGGTACTCACCTGGAACAAAAATACAAACATTAGTAAGATTGAAGGCAATGGCTTAGGTTCTGAGTCATGGGAGGCTGAAGCCATACCGGAAGTTGTAAGAAGTTGTAAGAAAGGTGTGATCAACGATTATTGCTAAGCTGGTAACATTATCAATATCAATAAGGTTATGTGTATCGTGATCGTGCCAAGTAAAGCAAAACGTTTTCATGCTTTTAAAGCTTTCCTGTTGGCAAACTTACAAGACACGCAACGCAAGCCGCCGATGGTGTGGTCGAGCAAAGTGAAAAATTAATTTATTTTCCCTACTTCCGGTGACACAATCAATTCATATTAAAGCCTTGTCCTCGAGGTTAACCTTCCAATAAAATTGATTTGTACTAAAATTAACTGACTGTAAACCGGAAACGCAATCTCTCGATTTAACCAACCACACCGCGAGAATTCTAATGACCTGGTGCTTAATCAACTGCGACTAAACGAGCGGCCCTCTCGACTTTAATTAAAGAGTTAAGCATCGCCTTCCTCCTTCCACGAAGGGATGAAGTTTTCTTGCATTGTTTAATGACGCGCCGCGATGGTGGGGGTAATCTCCCAAAAGGAAGAAAGAACCGGAAAAAGGCTGGAAAGGCGAAGAAGATGATTGTACAAGGCGAATTCGATTTGCTAAAATCCCTGATTTAGTTCCAACTTCAATTGCGCTTATTTTTCCTCGTCTCCAGCCTCGCAGCGTGGAGGGGCGAAGATGGGGCTTGTAGACCGGTCGTAAATCATTCAACGAAATGAAATAACGTAAATTTGCCTCTCCAGCCACACCGGCATACATTATCTTCGGCCGTATCCGAAGAGGATCTGGAAGGCGCTGCCCGCGTTCCTAACCTGCTACAACGGCGCCCACATTGAGAAATATGGCAATATCCGGTTCGGCAAGGAGCAAAATGACGCTGGCAATGTCGGGTCCAATCTTGCACCCTCGAGATTGCATCGGCTTCCGAAAACCGAAATCCTCGGAGTAGGAAAAGATTGATCCCAACGTTTTAGCACCCTGTCGGGCGTTTATTAGCTGGAAGGGTGGGGGAAGGTTGTAATTTACATGCGTTGTGATTAAATAATAAGATCATCTCTACATTCCGTGGTCGCATTTGCATACGATAATTAACGGATGTACACGAGGAATGAGGAACGGAGGAACCGAGCCAGTTACAATGTTGGAATCGATTGCTTTCATCTCCCCCAAAGGGATCCACCTGACGAGCAATTACGCAATCTCGACTGAGGTAATTGATAATCGGAAGCACTTAAAATACATGGCCGCCCTCGCTTGTGCAACGACACCTCCACCTTCCAGCACAACATCCTTCGCAAGCCTCGGTAATCGCTGTTCATACAAGTTGTACCATCACCATCGTTCGCCCTTGCCCCACCGAGTTCACTTTACTACAGCTCCATCCCGTAATGGCTCTAAGACCCGGGACTCTAAGCCGGCAGTACAAATTCCGGACGCTCAGATTCCTCATTAGTCTTAATGTCGCAATTATTTATATACTTTCATCTACAAGGTGTACCATCAAAACCTTAGAAGTAACCATTTGGGGGTGGATCAATACTGTTGCTACTCTTGGTCTTAGGTCTTAGGGCTTCAACCCCCTCCCAGGTCTTAAGGACTGTTTTTGGCCAGCAGCCCCAAAATTGTTTGCTTGGTTGGCATTGTTGTTTTTTCGATCTCTTGAAACTATCGGAGGCGACGCGCGGAATTCATTGGGTAGCTGAAAGTGACGGATGACTATGAACCTGAGTGACGTGTTTCCGGGGTTAACGAACATCCTTTCGCATCCTCCCGGCAAGTCGGGGGAGGACACGTTGGGAGGTCAGTGATGTATCGTTCCAACGTTTCCACTTGGCTGATGTGTCTACATGAAGAAGCTCCTCCTTACCGGAAGTGGGCCCAAAATATAGAACTGCTCACGAAATGCAATTAGACATTTATAAATCCGAGATGACCCGTTCAGAAACTTTCTGCGTGCATAAATAATTCAACGAGTTGGTCTTTAATTCGGTGGGGTCGTAAAACGCGCGAAATTGACTTCTAAATGACAGACGCGTGCAAAATCCAAATAGGGACGAATGGGTCCTTAACGGTTTGTAGATGGTCGTGTCGAAGCAGACTCTTTCATCCAATCCAATATACATTCGCACTGTCAGGAATTTAAATTGGTATCGGTCAGCTCCGACCAGCACTCGATAGATATAAATGTCGATGGGGTTCATCGTGTGGGTGCTGATACTTCCAATGGCTGCAGCCGATGGGGCTTTTGTTCGTTTTTGTGGGATCAGCCGAAGTTAATCAAGCAGGGCGCGTACGAGTGCAAAAAGGCATCGATGGGACATTGTAAATCATCATGTAATATTGCAGCGATACAATGTCCATATTGCCAACATGTTTCATCCATTTGCAGATTTTTCGCCCTCCTCCTCCGCCATTCCAGTAAACCACCGAAAAATGTAATTCCGGCGAAATGGGATGAACGTGTCGAGATGGAGCCACTGGAAGCATAATCCTTAAAAACTTGCTCCTGCTGTAAAAAGTCCATTTGTAGTTTTTAGGCGAAACTTTGGCTCAAGTTCCCTCGGAAGGAAGGAAGGATCATGAACAACAGAATCGTGAAATTAGTTCCGCACGAGTGCATTCTTTAGTTGGCTCCATTCATACACCCTCGGCGTCCATCGAGGACCACCCGGGAGCAGTCCGCGACTTAAAAACTTGACCAGTTGACGATGTTTACTCTGCAAGTGATGCTTCGCTCGTTTCGTCCACGAACGGACTCCTCGCTGGTTGTCATTCCGCCCTCATTCGTTTCCAATAGTGTAATGCATTCGCAAATAGTCACCCACGACCATTCCGAATGCAATTCCTTCGACGCAGTGTTACCACAACACTTTTGGGACTTCAGCATTCAACCATAACTTCCCATCGTATACAGGACCTTCCAAATTCCTTCTAACTGCGCATACGCTATTGGTCACCTTGATGAAACCAAAAGGGGTTCGAAATTCTGAGACACCTCCAAATTCACTATATCGACACAATTTCCCAAGGAATTGAAAATGCATCTATCCCAGACACAGCTGGTCTAAAAATTGTGTGGAACCTCGCCTTTTGTAGCATTGAGGATGCAAGCAAATGCATTGAAAACCTGCAAACCGTTACAAATCCGACACCCAAGTGTGGTGCACGAGCCCTTCAACAACGAAGAGAATTTTCGCTGTTCGGATAGATAGAAGAATGGAGTGAGAGTAGCAACCGATTCCCTGGAGAAATTTGAGAGTCTGCATAATCTCCACCAGCGGCTGCACGGAAGCGATACGAACGTAGCCGGATACGGAAGCGTACACGCAGCCCCGACAAACAGCCCTCGCGAAGATGGGACGGGAGCACGCATGAGGACATGTGCGCCGGGAGAACGTGGGACTCTGGAATAAAACACCATTATATTACGGGAACGTCGACAGCGACGTCGGTGAAGAAGGGGATGCGCTTTGCTCAACCGGCAGTGACAGTGTGTCACTGGAGGCTGGAGCAGCAAACAACGGGACGAGATGGGAGATGACGACCGAAGTTACCGTGAAATTACACATAATAAGGTCATATACGGGAATAGGCAGGCAACCATCGTCGGGGATGTTATGGAAATGCGAAATCTATAAGCGCACCAGCCCCGCATTGCGGTTGTTTTTATATTTCTGCGACACGTTTTATTAACCACCGATACCATGTTCGGCAAGATGCGTCTTCTCGGCCCATTATGGTTATTGTCATGGTCCCAGGAAATCCGCCATTGCTGGTCTACGATTTCGAACCGTCCGCCTTTCTGATAAGGAGATACACCACGCAACATGTCATCCGAATGCGCACGTCAGCGTGAATTCGGGCGCAACACAAAGTGCTTTGTCGAGTTATTATCAAGATGCTGGAGGGCCAAGAGTTGTGAAGTGCCGAAATGACTGCGGTGGCGACGCGACGGTGGCAAGTCAACCCGAAGGGAAACTTTGCATCTTGATTGAGCGGGTCGCACTGCTCGGATGTTTCGCCCTCGTCCCGGATAAGATCCCGAAATTATTTACTACCACTCCATGCACAATGAAACTTTTCCGCACACGCGGACTCCCAAAACGTAAAAGTTTTTCTATTTGACTAGGGAATCCATAGATTATAGGCATGTGAATATACGAATCCCCCCGAAGGATAATCCAATAGTCTGGCTATGGGGCATGTGAAAGTTTCACATCGAACTGCCCGGTTTGGGATTGGGGCGTTGGAGGAGAAGGGTGGAATTGGTGAAAAATTTATGCGCTGTGTTGGGAATGTAATGCTTCTGGTTGGAACATCGCCTTTCGAGGTGCAGACTCAAAGGAACAACGGCAAAAAAGTCAGTAAATCAGGTTGCAGCAGCTCCAGTACCTTTCTTTTGTATATAAAATTATGCGATATCAGGACTGAAAGTGCCCATGCACTACCTTACACAACAACAGCACTCGTTCAGGACAAGGGACGTGGAAATAAATCCGAGAGCGAGTATAACGAATAATGTATACATATTGAGATTAAGCTGTAGTTTTAAATATTCAAATTTGTAGCGCATGCATTAACATCCAACCCAAGGGCTCTGCCTTATAGGGTGTCCCCAATTTTGGGCCAAGTCCAACCTCACAGAACCCTAAACAACAAACACCTCGAAATTCATTTTTTGGAACCCTACTACCATAAGGTCCTTGTCCTACATGGTCCTGAAAGTCCAGGTTCAAATTCGTTAGGAACTTTGATTGCATTGTAAGGCCCCTTATGGGGCATTTTAATTGCAATCTAAAAAACGCCCTACGTTGGTAGCCAAGGGGGAATTTATAAAATGGATATTTGCATAATTCAAATGAAGGTATTAAGAATCATTTAGAAAAAACTTGGGCGCACAAAGAAAAATCGGCGAGAACGAAACCCGCACGTGAAATGAGACCAGAATGGAGCGAAACCGAATCCATTTCGCTGCTCGGCCGCACAATCTCGACTATTATTTTTTCGTCGTTCCAACGTAAATTAGTTTCGAAAGTTTTTCCTTTCACGCTGCTGCGAGCAAACATCAGCCCCACCACACCACGGCACGTTGATTTTGAAATACAATTATGGAATGAAGCCCCAAACCTCATGCGCCCGCACTGATTCCACCACCCAACCCAAACCATCCCTCGGATTGGTGTACAACGTATTTGGGTTTAAAGTTTCGTAATAACATGCTGGGCGCTGCATGGAAGCGCGCACCTCGGCGAGCGTTATTTCGCCACGGGCGAACGTGGCGAATTACACATGCAAATTCCCTTCGTCGTTGCCAGCCAGCCTGCAGCCCGCCACCGGAGGACAGCGTCTCCTCCATCGGCGGCGAGAAAAATAAGTATTGATTAATATTTAGGTGGCATGCTCTGCATCTATGGGGGAACATCGCCTCCATCAACTCCATGTGCAACCGAACCCTCCTCCGATGGCTGTGGTGGAGTTGGAGGTGGCGGCTTAATTCGATGCAGCTACGAAGCGCGAACGTGTCTCATTTCTTGTCATCCTCCCTCGGAACGAATTCGTTGCCGGGCGCGTTTCCTCCTCGGCTCGTTATTATTCACACGGGCCTCGGCGTGTATATTTGTATGAAAGAACCACATGAAAACCACGGCCTGAGAACGTGTGGCGAACTTTGATGAAGACTTATTTGGGCGAGGGGCCGTCAGCACTCTATGACTTTACGCGTGATATTACTACATAAAGTGACATAAAAGTTGCATTAGTTCTTTCTTGCTGTCCCGTATTCTTTCAGTGGCTTTCATATGACTCGTTTGGCAGCTTTGATACGAAATGAAATGGAAATGGGAGTTGTGTATGAATTGTTGGCCAGAAATGGAACGCGGAATATGGAGGGAAAAAATGAGTGGTAATCGTGGAGCAACGACATGCTCAAGCTTTATGGGCTTTGTTATTATATCTCATTTAGTACATCGTTAGGCGTATTGGCGGCGATGGCGCTGACTGCTGGGTGTCAGTGTGGGTGTGTGGGTGCTGGTGGTAGAACCACGCCAAATTGTCATCAGGAGCCATGTTGATGTGGCACACATTTTCGACATGTGGCGGATTGAAGCAAACGAGCGCCACAACCCAAATTCGATTTACATATGTCTGACTTGTCAGACATCCAGGACATCACTATCATGCTATAGTCTGATGTCCCAGGATGGCGAAATTTTGGTGTTTCTACTATCTAGTTGGTAATTGTTGAATCCAAATCCAGAAGCAGTTTCAATTTCACTTCTAGTATCTTCAAGGGAATACATGTATCATTGGTATCGGTTGATCTGGAAGGTCACATTTCTGATATCTTAAGGCATCTTTGTCACTGGGATCAGCAAAACCCATGTTGGTCCTTCCTGGATCATATCTTGGACAAGTGTTTCAAGACTGAAGTCGTGGATAGTCTAATTTCATTCAAAAAATCTAACTGATGTCTATGAATCATCTTAGCCTGATGTTCCTTAGAAACAGAACATCCTTAAGGTATAATCCCTTTTGATTCCTAATGATTCCTTAGTAGTCCATAGTATCTGGAGTGCCTTTGAGGTAATGGAAGTATCTTGAGGAATTTTCTGCATCTTGTTACTCTGGAACATCACCTTATGACATCTTCTATAGTTGAGGCATAGTCCACTATCAATTCTAGTGTCTTTAGCCAGGGTCTTGATAACCTCTACTCATTTTGTTGATTTGGAACATGACCATCATAATATCATCAACCATTTTTAGGTATCTAGACCCTTAAAGTCTCTTTTGAACCTGTTGTCCTAGAACATCACCCTTGATATCCTCTTATGTCTTCTGATACCAATCTCCTCATGGAACAATCTCAGAACACTGTTCAATTTCAATTGTAAACTCCTAGAGTAATAAAAATATCTCGCTGATTCCTGTTGATGTTTGAAACCATTACAAGAGGTAATTATAAAGCCATTTAGGGATCCTTCCAACTGTGGTCCATTCCACGACCGGCGACGCTGAAAAACCACACTTAATGTTCCACAATGACATGGACTGTTGCTGGTCCCTGGCCCAAAACGGCGACGCGCTTCCCGAATTGGACGCCTTCCAAATAAACGCAGCCAGCGAAACAAGCATCCCGAGTGCCTCCTCTGGATCCGCGGGAGTCGTACGCTACTTATGCGAGTACAACCCAAATAGACCAGCAATTGCGCACAATCCAATCCGCTGCTCGGTGTTTGCGCCAATGTTGCGCCTGTTTTAAGCAAATAAGCATTACAACTGTTTAGATAAGCGAACTGTCATTGAAATGCACTGGCAGCTAATGGGAATAACAAATGCGCGCAAATACATCACACAGCATCACGCAGAGCGATGCGCAGATATAATTTGAAATGTACATTCGCAGCGTTGCAATTGTCGCATAAATAAAGTGTTAGTTTTACTACGAGCGCGTATAAATCCGCGATGAAATCGTGTCAGAATTGATGTGCGGATACATTTTTGGGGCTGCAGTCAGACAAATAGTGCAGACTCACACATCAACTTCCGGCTGAAGGAGGAGGAGGAGGAGGAGGGGATGGGTGATGATAACGTGATGCGGCAACACTGGCAACAACGCAACAACATCGAGCTTGCCTCCTTCATGCCGCTTCTTTCATGCCAGCATCAAAGCGGTCTTCGTGTGTGCACTTGACAGCTCCTAATATTAGATTTGATAAGTTGCGCCCCGGCATCTGCATCCCGAAAACCTTATGTCAGCACGCACAAAGTGGAGGCGGCAACAACACGACGGGAAAACAACATTTTTCACGCCATTTTACATATTGTACTTGCACATCAGCATTTTTATTGAATTTTTTTCTCCACCTCCACGGCGTGGAATTGATAACAGCCACAAGGGTGGTTATCTGCGAATTTCAATTGTCATCAATTCGCGATCATTTGCATGGGTGGCGTTGATAGAATTGTAATTAAAATTAAAATTATTTGCAACAATGGCGCAACAATGGAGCGCGTTCGGGAATGAGGGAGTTAATTGGAAAATACATGTCGGCTGTTTGTGTTTTTAATTAATTTATTGTCATGGCTGCTATCATCGCCAGGGAACAATATGTTCGGCAATTTGTGTGTTCCGCGCACGGCTCGAGCTGCAGGTATATTTTAGTATGCTTCTGATCGCACAACGCGTGCATAAATAATAATGCTCTGTGTGTTATCAAATTCGCGTTTAATCAAATCATATTCGGCTGTTTATGCTCCAGGCACATCAATATTATTACGCAATGTTTATGGTCTGGACAAATAATTTTTGATATTTTATCATCTATCTGTATGTAAATTTGATTCAAGCCCTATCAACTATCTATACTTCTACTCCTGGTTCTAGAAGGATATCAAAAAAACGACATTGCGATCATGCTATAGTTTGATGTCCCAGGATAGCAGCATTTTGATGTTTTTACTATCCAGTTGGTAATTGTTGAACCAAAATCTGGAACCAGGTTCAAGGTCAGTTCTAATATCTTCAAGGGAATAGATGTATCATAGTGGTTTCTGTTGATCTAGAAGGTTACATTTATGATATATTTGGACACTAAGAACTAATATTTAACTTGATGGATCCATTTTCTAACGTAGGTCTCTTCGTTCTTGTAAAATGTTTACTCAAATGTGACCTTGTCTTCTATAAGAGCTTAGCTCATCTCTTACAAGAGATGCCAGATCATATCTAGATACTATCCGAAAATTTAGCTTAATTAATCTGATGTTTCCTAGCCTAAGGTTCTTAACCTTCATTGTTTAAGTAAGAAATAGTGTTAATGTCTTCTAAACTTATAGCTGTTACAGCTGGGGAGACCCTAAGATAACTTTAGTATCATGGGTCCAACAGAACAGAACCTTCCTCATATCATTTCCTTTATCTGATGAATCAACTTTATGGTCAAGTCCT
Organism: Aleochara sp. GC000083; assembly: GCA_030264555.1. Lineage (NCBI taxonomy): Eukaryota > Metazoa > Arthropoda > Insecta > Coleoptera > Staphylinidae > Aleochara > Aleochara sp. GC000083. Next base: position 21,014 of record JARJDZ010009271.1, on the reverse strand, counting down.
ACTAGTTCTACCTTAGTTTGGTCGTTTCTGGGACCCTAGACCATGAGCACTACCTCATACCTACACCTTCCACTTGATCTACCATGACCCTTTGGTTCCAGATATCTCTTGATATCTTGGTCTTGTATTTTCCTAGGTTGACTCAACTGTTATTAGTGCAGCACCTTCTAGAAACCCTCTTTAAGCTATAGTGACTTGGTCCAAGTCATTGCCTTGATCTTTGGTATCCTTCATCTGGCTTCTGTGTAGTCTTAGTTTACTTTATCCTAACTTTCGAAAGAAAAAACATTCCATGTTAGAAAAACCCTCAACATCCCTTAAATTTGTTACTTCTTCCGCTGATCAAGTTCTTCTAGTTCTGTCATAGTTTGGTCTTTTCTGGACCATCAGCTTCACATTATGTCTGTACCTCCTACTAGATCTACCATGACCTTTTAGTTCCAGATATCTCTTGGTATCCTAGTCTTGTTTTTTCCTAGGTTAACTCAACAGTTTTTGTTGTAGCACCTCCTAGAGATAAACCTATCATCCTTAAGATATTCCAGACTACTCTTATGATCCCACTAAGCTATAGTGACATAGTCCAAGTCAACCCTGACCTTCAGTGCCCTTACTCTGCCTTCTTGAAGTCATATTTTTCAAAAAGAAAACTTTTGGAAATGCTATAGTAGAAAAACCCTTCTCTGGTATAACCTTTCGACAAATAGCAGCAACAATGTGAACGACACATTAGAATAGATTAAAATTAAGTGGAAGTGTATGCAGATGAACAATGGCCATTAGAATGTGCAAATAAGCAAATAAAGCTCGAGGAACGCAGTTGCTTTTCCAACACGAGCCTTCATTAAGTATGTGAACAGCAGCCATACATGCAGCAGCATGCGCATATAAAATTAATCCGATCTAATCTCGGGGATGTCTTAACAGCTTTGCATTGTAATTAGACAAGGGCACTAAGAGTTCTTTACCCCTTTGATTATTCAAACGCACATTAGACGAAGATTCGCCAGCCAATCTCGACGCAGAGTTGTTTCAATTTCCTCCACATCATTTCCACGTTCCAATTTGGTACTTTTTCCAGAAACCTCAACCTTTGGACTTGAAGAGCACTTAAGACATGGTAAAACTTTATGAAACAAAGAAGGTTCTATGATGTGAAAAATCAAACATGCTGGGGAAACTCATTAAGTGGCTGCAATCAAAATGAGCGAAAATCTAAAAGGCAGCAACTATTTTGAAACGCAGGGCGAAGCAATCGGGTTTATGGCGATTCCATCCCCAAAACCGCAAGCGCACCACAAACGAAAAGGGCAGTAATAACCATAATGGTAAATTTTTATTGCGCGCGCGCTCTCATTGGGACCAGTCCTCACGCGCCTGCGCAAATAAAAATCAGGTAGTCCCGAGCCCATTCCACGCTCTGGAACAACAATAACGACACAGTCGCAATCAAATACCCTTCATCGTCCCTTGAACGCCCATCCTCCGCGACTCCGCTTTCGAAGGCAGCAAACGACCCGAGGTGGAATTAAACTTTTGCTGCGATGGGGCGCAATCTAGAAACACTAAGCGATGGGGCTTGATTATAATTTACCTTTATGCCCAACATCGTCGGGCGAAATGCGCGCTCTGGAGGCGGTTAAACAGGCAACGCGTTTCACGTATTAGGAAATTAGTATCATAAATTATGTATGTAAGAAGACCGCTCGCACGATCCTATCGTCCAACAATGCTATTTATGGACGAGCGACAAGAGCTTAATGTAACCCATACACCATCAAGTGCTGGGCAGCAACGCTTCAATTGTATTTTATAACTGTGCAAAGAATTATACGTATAGCCCCATATAATACAAACAACATTTTAATAGTTAGTGGGCAATAAAATAAATTAAAATCCTTTTTATTAGTTGCCGGCGTCCTCTTCTGTCTCGTCGACGGAAAGGGGTGAACGAGGCATTAAACTCGTCCCGAAAGTCATAACGGCGATACGTGTTTGTTGCCCTCTTCACGAACCCAGCCTTATGGCGGACCATGAGGGACGCGACCATGGTACAGACATAAACTATGAATTTCTCAACTCTAGATAACGAATTTCAGCAAGTACACTTTCATCCCTCATACTGGACGAGTCCAGAGATCCTCTGTGGTCCCAAGTAACCATCCTTCATCCTCGAGAGATGTGAGGCCCCACATCTCCCTGTAGAAGTAACGATGGCACAACAAACAACCTGGATGAAGGAACGTTCGGAATTGATTCGGGGTCTGGATGAAACACGCCCGAATCGTTCCAACGGCTCGGATTCCGCTCAATATCAATCAAATTGTTATTGAGCCCGACGTAAAGTCGGACAAAATATCCAAAAAGTTTTTACGCCCTCATCGAGACTTTGGGTGCTAACCCACGAAGTAAACAAGACCTCGGGAATAAATTGCTTTTAAAATTCAATCTTCAAAACAAGGCCTTTGCACATTTAATGACCCCGCGGGCACATAATACTTGAGATTAACACCATTGCATCCCATACACATCACATCCTCCTCCTCCTCCTCCTCCGCCATCCTCCTCCTCCGAACCCTTTCCTTCCGCTGCGCCCGGCTTTGCACGAGATACATTTGCAAATTAAGTAGAGAGGAGTTTCAATCTCGGTGCCAGGACGCAAAACTTTCATACCCAACAGCACAACAACACAGAAGACTCCGGAGATAGTGAAGGAGGGAGGAGGAAGACAACACGACAACTGCATTGAGTCCTGAAGGAGGAGCCACGGAGGAAGAGGAGAGAGGGCGCAATTTAAGTTATCAGAGCAACCGGATTAGTTTTGTCTCAACTCCATACCCTCACGATACGACACATCATCCTTCCTCCCCGTCCTCCTCCTCCTCCGGAGGCTGCTGTCCCAGAGTTCCTGGAGCGTGGCACGATGTAATTCAACAGTGAAGATGATAGAGCCGACAAAGAGACAAAGAGCGGATGCGCCTTATGTGATGTTGCGAACGGATTTTTAGCACGATGCGTTAAATGGATTATCAAGCGGGATGGTTTCCGGCAGGCGCCATCATGAAAAAGACCAGATCCCTCCGCAGACATCGTCTACCTCTACCAGTAACGACGAAGGGCGCAACAGAGAGAGAGAGAGCTCCCATTGTGGTTGTAATGAAGACTGATGATCATAAGATGTGATGACATTCGCCCCGTCTTCAGCACCGAGCCTGAGGGATGCGTCTGGTGCATAGAGCCGCAAAAACACGACAAGACACGATGATTATATCATTCATGAAATTCATTAGGCGACATTCATCAAGACATTCACCGAAAACCGCCGAACTCCATGGGCCCCGTTCGACTTGATGAAAAGCAATATTTATCCAGGCCCCACTCTCCTGGAATGGGATGCTACCAAATGGAGGTTCTTCGTGAGGTGAAGAATATAAACCCCATGATTTATAACTTATTCAAATGCGCATTTCCGCCGTTGGCGTTATTGTTTCTTACTGTTAACATAATCTTAAACAAGTATACATTACGTATATCATGCACATACTCGGTACGGTTGGTTACGATGCTAATTTCGCGCTGTGGTGGGGGAACCTGTGCGAAAGGCACGTGAAATATTCAAATATGCGAAGCGTTCAACATTCGGCGTTCGACGCTGGGACCATTAAAAGCACTAATAATGCATGCAACACATTGCTACAGTCTCTTATTGTGGCAACCCCCCACCCTTCATGTACCCCCACCCCAATGTGCATTGTGACGGGGAATTCCCCGTTTCCTGTACTTTGTTACCTCACGTTTAAATTTTAATCATTCGGACAATCTCGGGGATATTTCCAAAGACACTCTGGTAATTACTGCTTTTTCTATCTCGTACCCTAACCACAACCCTCAAACCTAGAACCCAGAACCCTCTAGATTTGAATTTTCAATGCACAATGCTTGAGGTCACAGTAGTTGAAATAGTAAAATGTTTAATGTCTTCGGGTCGGAAGCCAAAGCTTGGGAGTCTTTTGGAAAATGTGGTTCGGAGTTGGTTTTGGTGCAACCACAAGCACCTCGAGGCGGTTGGAGTCGGTCCTCGTCGTGTGTGGGATTTGTGGAGCGCATTTGTCTTAACATTTGCATACTAATTGCTGGAATACTCACATCGAGGCTGCTGGCAATAATCTCAGAATGGCCCACATTCCGCATTCACTCAACGAGTTCATTTGTTAGAACTCAATGTGAAATATGACTTCACCCCAAGACCCCAAAGGTGACTTCAAGTTATCTGAACTTACCTAGAACAAAAAAACAATCAATTAGTTTATTGTTACTTTGGATGAAGATACAGAAAAATGCATGCATACAACTTTTCGGGAATTTTAATTATTAATTAAGTCCTATGAAAATTGCTGCTGCTCTAAAGGGAAGAGTGGGCAGTTTATAAATTCAGGAAGTTTTGGGTAATTTGTCACGGCGGCGCATTAAAACGTAATGTATGCGTTGCCGATAAGATAAATTCGGACTTTGTTGACTTTGTTTAAAGTGAACGCGCCCGAACGCTTCCACTTCTTCGGCAAACGGGGTGGGATCGATGAAGTTAGCCCTGGAAGTTGGACGCGACCAGCCGGACAATGTAGATACGTATCGGGGTGGTTGGAGGATATCTTTATATCGCCTCGGTTCTGGGACGTGATAATTTAATCGAACCCTCGCCGGAGCCCAGCGAGGAAATTAACAAAGCGAGCCCCATGTAAATCTTCCCCGATTATTACTTAATATAAACTTATGAGAGGGCCGAAATTAAAACTTGCGTATTCGGAATTTATGATTGGGGTTCAGCTCTGAAGGGCGCTCCAACACCTTCGTGTGGGAGGAAATTGCTAGTTGAACGGCAATTGGCTCGGTGCCAACATCAAGCAAACATCCACCTCTTGTAACATTTCAATCAGAAGACTCCTCAACTCAGGGTCTCATCTTCTCTGTGTCTGGGGTTTCGTAATATAAACCCTTCGGGATCGATTCAGAGTGGAAACTTCACATTCGAGAAGAATTAATAACATGGACATCTCTGGGATCTTCTGGATGGTAATGCATCTTCCCTACAGGAAATGGAACTGAGTGGGATGAATGAGGATAAGAAATATGAAAAACTCAACCATTGTGCATCCATTAGTTGGGTGCTCCGCTTGTGGAGAGGATGCCAAGGTAAACATCAAACAGGGAGATGTGCTATCGAGGTTCGGCTTGGGAGGTTGAGGGAGACTGAGGGAGGTTTCTGGCCTTGGGGCGTGGAATGGTTGCGGAAGGCATCAAGCATCGAAGCGAACCGAACCGAACTGAACTGACTTCTCGTCCGCCTTGGCCCCCGGTTACCAATGTGCGGTCGGAGATCAAAGAGATGTGTGTTTACGGGATAACGTGTCCATGCACACCAACAATTTCGCCCACATGGGTCTGAATGTGCACCATCCCCCATACGGATGGATGTGTGATATTTCGAATGTACCTTTGATCTTAGCGTTGCGGGATATTGAAGGCAATCAAAACCAAGCGGGTTTTTATCTTTCAGCCACCACCTTTTTTGGGCTTCCCCGAAATTAAATGCGAGTACAGCGTGTCGAAGGGCGTCGTTTTTTGATGGATGGCGAAATGAAGGCGTGTGTATTACGTGATCCTGGGAATACGTAATGTTCAAGGAGGATGTCTTCACACGGAGATGACATCAACCCCGCGACAAAAGCGAAGAACACATCGTGTATGGTTCGGGACGTGGTTGGAACGACCTAACGACATGAGGGATCCGGGATGTGTGCAGGGGTCTCTAATCAAATACGCCACGTCGTCGTAACCCAAGCGACATCCCTTGGCAGTTGCTAATATCTTTAGGAGCTGTGCGCGTTCCGCGTGCGCTTCTTTCATCCTGGGGTCCATTATTAAACGTACAACATTAGCGCAGGCGCTCAAATTCGGGAAACATGGGGATAACACATCAACAATCACCAAAAAGTAACAGTTACACAGACAAGAGACACAAGGTGAATGTCACAAATTGACACAGTAAACAACAAATAGATGTGCGAATACAACGATATCTAAGGTCTAGATTGGTTTGCAGCCTCCCGGAGGTGCAGCCCACAATTGGGACTGTTCGGGGTGCCTCCAGGAGGTGCAGAAGAGGAGTGGGACATGGAGAACCACGTACTGGCTAGAAATACATCGAAAGATCGAACGTGTATCGCAAGCCAAGAACGTACCACAAAACCATCACCATTCGTGATGATGATGGTGGGTGCTGGGACACAACCCGCCAGCGTCGCCAGCGAAGTGGCGGTGCGGTCAGTCCCTGGAACAGAGAACAGACAAAAACTGGGTTAGTCCCAATGTGTCCACACAGATCGGGGCGAGGACATTGACTCACTACGGAACGGCACTAAGAACAACATCAAAACACACACACCGATGGGTTGAACGCAAACACCAAACAAACACCAAAAAGGTAAGAAAATCCGGTAGACGTGATCACATCCGGAAATTATTGAGCGTGCTCCAGTCGAGTACGCACGAGCGTAATGCAATGCGTTCGGAATTGAAGTGGCATTAGCTGCGGAGGGAGAGGATATGCATGAGGATATCTTTATCCCAGCAGGCAGACGCGCGCCCAGCGCACACAACAAACACCCATATTGTCATTTATGTCAATTCCATGCGGCTCCGTGTATTATTTAGCCGGCTCTTCTGAATCCTGACGCAGACAGCAACGCCGCCGTCGACGTGCAGGTCCTAATTCCGAGGCAAATTAATTTCAGCCGCAAGTACCCCTCATGACCCCTCATCCACCCATCCAGGTATTGAACCGATCCCGTCAACCCATCCAACCATCCTCTGGTTCGCGAATCGATGCACATCGCTTTTCAATATTTACACGATGAATATGAAGCTCTCCTTTGCTTCAACCCTCCTCCGGCCCTTTGTCCGCATATGCATGCTGTTATTGCTTTGAATTTAAAGTATCCGAATTGGTCCCGAAACAATGTGCTACAATGCGAACAATTCCTCGTCCGCAAAACACGAGTGCATTAACACACCGAATTAACCCCGCATCGGACCAACAATTCGAACTTTCCAGAATTTTATTGCCACCCCCATTCGGGGTCGCCCTCATGGGGGCTGTTCCCAGGTCATAAAATTTCAACTTTTTTCTGCAAGTCTGCTGAATCATCCACAAACAATGTTCGCAGCGCGTAATGAACATTGATACAACCATCCCACACGAGTGGGCGGCAGCAGCCATAATTAGTGGTTGATTTATGCGGATAACGCACACATTACTCACAATTACCATAACGGTGTGTGCCACACCTCTATTTGCGGCCGTGCGACCCATTGGGCATCAAATATTTAACAAATGAACACGTCCCAGTGCAAGAATTACGAGCCCCAGGTCCAACACCTCCAGTAATGGAAGTTTTTCGGGACGCAGCCTTGTAATATTGGTTCTAGCATGGGTAAACTTTATCAATTACCTCCAAGGTTGAAGGATCCTAATCCCTCATTGGGGATACAACGATTCCAACAAATTACCAACTTTCATTAACCTCATCGCGCGCGGAATTGTGCCAGTGCCAAGGAGACAATGCCAAAATGGGCCAAAGATGTCTGAAATTATCTCCGCTATTTTGGCCGACAGAGTGATGCCCATAACGCAATTTCTTCATTTGGCTCCGGTCGCGAAGAAAGTCAAGAGCCAAAAATGTTGGCAAAAAACGGACTCGTTTGGCCCGGGACCATCCTAACATCTCCAACCTCAATTGTTACGATTTTTGGTCATAAATTCGTACCGTAAATGAAACATTAAATTCTAATGCGTTATGAATATGTAACTATAAACTATTGGTTCATTTTCCCGAACTGGGTTGGTTCGGATGGTGGGATCGAGGGTGGGGGGTACAAACAATGAGGCAATGCGCATTGATGCACATCAGTAATATTTTATTCGACGCAATTAAGCGTAAAATTACTATCATCAAACGAGCCGTGCATTGGTACCAAATTACCAACCCATACTCTGAACCCTCTGGAACCACCCCACTCCGCCCCGCATTTCGGCAAATAATCATCGACCGTTTATTAAAACATCCGCCGCTTGTGGATGGTGATTAACGGGAAATAAATTTCGGCGTCCCAATTTCGGCCCCCCAAAACCCGCGTTCCTCATCGATGGGACCTTATCAAATATGGACAATGTTTGACGGTATGCAATATGCATCGGATGCCGCCTCCCAAGGAGCTTACAAGACACGGTAATATCGCTGGGGGAATTATTAATTTATCGACTAATGAACCCCTTGGTCCCAGTCCCAATACTAGGAAATAATTGCATAAATGATGACATTGTATGCCAAATAACATTTTCGCATTGATTATTAACGAATGCAAATGAGTAATTATTAAACGCAGCGGCAGTAATTATGCATGAGTAACTCAACAACAAATGAAAAATGTTTTATTCATGGGTCTCATCAAAAATCAATCATCGATATTGATTTGTTCGCCTTCATTCGTCATTCATCCTTAGGACCTCTCCAAATTGTAGAATATCAGCTCCAACGTCAAGGCAGCTTGAAATAATATTTAATCCTTCTTCTGGGAAATCCCCGGAAATTTCCGTAACCGGCACGAGTACGTAATATCCAATTAGAATTGAATGAAAGGCAAATGGCAGTGAGATGCTGCGACGACAGAAGTGGTGCAAAATTTTAAGTGCAGCACGTCCTGGTTCCATTAGGCCCACAGCACACGACGGGAAGGTGGCTGGATGATGGTGGAGGTCGTCAGCGTTGGCGACGAGAGGGCAAAAACTGCGAATTGTGCATCCGGGCCATCATCGCACTTGGAGAGATGAGGAGATGCGCAATTCAGTCGGGGCACGTTTAACTCGTTGGAAAATTAGGGATTCTAATTAAAACTAATTCTAATTGAGCTAATCCCCAACTCATTGTAATTATACGGCAATTTGTCCGACAGCCCACTGCTCGTAGACGCTTCGAGGGTTGTCTGCGAAAGTTCCAAGCCTTTGACCAACTTTGGGTAGTGGTTTGGAAACGAGACGTTTACTACTGTGTAGGTTTTTTCTGGGATTCAGAGAAATCAATGTTGAAGTGGTCTTGGTGTTGGTCCATGAATTCTGGGAGTGGTTGGACTTGAAGGTTCCAGTCTAGAGATGAAGGTATCAGTCAGAACCAAGTTGGTTAAGGGTTAGGTGAGGTCTAGACCTTACGAGGTGTACATGCTACAGTCCCAATCCAAAATAAAGTATTCTAAGAAAATTGGGACTCAGAATTTAAGCAACATTATCCCAACCCAAAATAAAGTGTTATAAGAGAATTGGAACTTAGCCTTCTTAAGCTGGGGAGTCAACTAACCCTTAAGTTATACCTAAAAAGCTCGGTTCCAAAGTAAAGTTACTGGTTCTTAGCAATTTGGAACATGTCAGAATACACTGGAACTGGTTAGATTTGATATATTGAAAGTTTGAACAAAATCGGTTTGAGTGATGATTGGAAGGGTTCCAGTCTATAGATGAAGGTTATGGTCACTCATATTCAAGTTGGGTAAGGCTTAGGTTAGGTTTGACCTTCTAAACCTTCCAGAGTATAAGTGGCATAGCCCCAACCCAAAAAAGATGTCATTAGAGAATTGGAACATAGCCTTCTTAAGCTGAGGTACAGCATCAGCTGGTAAATCTTGGTCCCAAGTGATCCCTGGTAGGTTGGAAATGATATCTTGAGGTTTAAACAAAATCAGATGACTGGAAGGGTTCCAAGAGCTAACTGCTCATTCCAAACCAAAACATGAAGGGGTTGTAGTCGGATCTAATTGAAGAATGACATTAAAAAAGTCGTTACGTTGGAAATTTATGTCTTGTTATTTTTGATTGGGGCGAAACATGCGAGCACCACCTCACGGTAAGTGAGAGCAACCATGAGGAACACCTTGGAGCATTAATCGACTTTTCGGAATTTATTGGAATCAGGCAAAGTAATTGAAAACAGCGCCGCCCCCTCATACGCCATGATGCACACGCCGAGCTCATGCCAGCCGGAGAAAAAATGAGCTTCAAGCTTCAACGGAAACCCCATTTGATTTCTTATCGCAGCCCGGAGCGAAGGGGATGGTCTAATCGATCGCGCCAACTTTCCGAGTTAATTAAAATTCGAACGAAAAGTTAAACATGGGAACTATAACAAATTCGGGCCGAATTTTGCAATTATCCCACTCTGAATCTCGACCTAAAGGCTCGTGCTCTATCGATGACTATACAGCTGGAAAAATGGGACGATAATGGCGCACGCTTGAAGGCGCAAAATCAATTTGAATAGCGCCCCCTTTTCGAATCTGCAGCAAAACAGGACGCCACTCGATGTATCCAGATATGACGTTTTTTCCCCTTCAGCAGACTTCTATAAGCGTGCAAAAAGGTGAAGACTTTCGTTTTCGTTCGCTGCAAGCCTTTTACGTCAAATTGCCATGGCATCCACCCCCAAACGACACGGCGGCAACCAACTTGACGCGTCGCGTCGCGCTTGGTGTTGTTTGATTTTTGCGCGCCAACGCGAACGTTAAAGGGTGAATACCTCGTTTGATGGCTTTGCACAAACAACACTTGACACTTGATGACATTGCAGCCGTCGGTGGCAACGTGTGTTCGGGAAAAGTCTCCGAGGCGTTCAACCCTCCCAGCCTTAAGGGATGGGGGTTTACCACCCACGAACGGTCTTCGACATCAGCATCAACCCTGGTTGGAAGATCCAATGTTGGGTATGGGCGATGGAGATTTTTCTCCTCGGCGCACTCTTTTGCAGCCGCCCCACATTGTGAATCGGGTTGCAGACTTATTCAGAGGTGTTATGCCGCCCCAACGCGCCGGGCTGTATGAGTTATGAAATGGCGCTCGTATATAAACAAGGGCCTAAATGTGTACACCTCATGCATCATGCAAGTGCGAGTGTGCAGTGGGCGAGTGCAAGAGGCGAGCGGCAAGAGTTTCCCACATTCTTGTCGCGCACGGGAAGGGAAATGAATATGAGAAATGGTGCGCTACTTGTCTGGAAATATAATTACGCTCTAACACAATGTTGCCGCATAAATTTTCATCTGACCGCACCAGCGAGAGCGCCACCAACGCCACCGCCGCCGCCGCCGAGAGACATCATTTATTTATTGCGATATTGTTCGTTTAACTTGCAAATTTTATCAAATTCCTTCCGAACTCCTCCAGGGAGCTACAAATCCTTGAATGCTGTACAGGGCAAATTCATGAGGTGGCTATTATCAGAAATTAGGGAGTTTGTAATGAAGGCATTTTCGACCAGTAATTGGCCAAAGGTCTGGAATTCTTGTTCAGTCTTCAGTTTTCTCAGAATTCAAACTTCTAAATTACAAGACTTTCTAAAGCATCCTCAGAGGTTTTAGTAGTTTCTGGGAATCTCTTCCTGTTAGTTTTAAGGCTGGGGAAATAATGGAATCCTTTGGAACCTAAGGTAACGAGGTCTTGTAGAAGTTCCAAAACTAATTCATTCCTTGGAAGCTCTCAGAACCTTCCAAGATTAGAAAAGGTAAACATTAGGAGTAACCTTAGAGACTCTAAGGTTTGCTTTCTGGGAAAGTCTCGGACCTCAATTATACTAAAAGTTCCAAACTGCACTAAGGGCACTAAGTGTTTTCGTAAGTCTTCAGTAGTTTTTGGAACCTTCTGGGGTCCAAATCAGAATGAACGGCAAATTTTAAGGCTGATGCTTCCCAACTCCTCAACTTAATGATACTAAGACTTCTTAACTGCTCAAGTATCACTTAGGAAATTGATATACACCTAGGGACATCTTCAACAACCTTTGAACTCTGCCGTCTTCGGAAGGTTTAGTAATAGCTATAAAGCTCAAGAAATAATCGAATCTTTGGTTCATATTCTACTGTTTTTTCTACTCTAACCTTAGTAACTCTAAGTTCAGTAAGCTGCTACAAGTCTTTAAAGGTACTGAGGTCTTCAGAGGTTCCAAGGCTGATTTCTGAGAAATTGACATTATTGGAACCTTCTCGGTTATGAAGACAACTCTTGGAAAGTAGTTGGAACCCTAAGAAGCTCTTTCTGGAGTTTCCAGCCTCAAGGTTAGAAAAGGTTGAAGCTAGAGTTCTTAGTAGCTTAAGACTATTGAGGTTCGCTATTTGTGAAGGTCTCTGACCTCAACGGTTCCCAGAGGTTCCCAATGGTTTTAAGACTGCCTAACAGTTCTAAGAGTTCCTAACGGTTCCAAGAGTTCCTATTGGTTCTATGAGTTCCTAACTTTTCTACGACCACCTTGTAAGTTGTTATACACCTAGGAACATCTTATCAACAAAAGGAGTGGTCTTCGAAATCTATGGTCATCCTGGAAAGGCTTCTGGAGTTTCTTAAGTCTAGGTGAACATTTTCTAAAGCCAAGTTCAACTTCTTGTATCTTTTTCCTCAGTAGCAAACTCTACCCTAGAGTAAGCTACAAAAGTCTGAGTGGAAAATGTTATCCTATGCAATGGTACCAAATCCTTGACATGGCAAATTACTTGATTACAAATAGTTTGGACGAAATTTTAATATTGTAATGACTGTGCAAATCCACTGTTCATTTCCGCAGGCGAGCACGAGCAACTCGACATTCGCACAACTGATAATAAGCTTTTTAGTTGAATTTGTGCAAACGCGACTCAAAACTTTAAGACCCGCCGAGGAATGAACGAATGAACGAACGCATAACGAAGACGCGCATTTAATAATAGCAAGTCGCTTAAATTTCGCCGACAAGTAGCACTTGCGGGAATTACGCCCCCCATCTCCATCCAGCCATGATGCTCGAAGGCTGCGCACTCCAGAAGGCTTCTGGAACGAAACCCACCAGCGCGTCCTTCGCGCCGCACAGCTGCGATTACAGACGCTATTGTTCGACTTTTGTTCATCTTCGCCTCAGGTTCGGCATTACGAGGAACAACACTCGGCCCGAAAAAGCGACGCCGAGAACCCGCCGACCGAGGGGCGAGGTGGCTTGCACGTGGAAGCGAAACTTTTCGGCCGGCTTCGTGTTCGTCGAAATTAATTCAATTTTGACAATTTGTACAGTCTATGAGTGGGAACTCAGGGGCGGACGAGGTTGAGGGAGCCGTACGAAGCTCCCTCTTGCGCCCACTCCACCCAAACTCCTTGGTACCCAGCCCCAACCACCTCGCCAAACACATGTGTAGTGTACTTCCGAGCGAACGGAAGTGAATTTAATATTTATTTACACCTGTCGGGCTGACTTGCAGCCCCTTGTCACGCTACTATTATTCTAAAACGCCGATGTGCATCGTCGAGTGTAAAAAGTGGGTGCACGTAAACAGGGGCCTTCTGTAATTATCTTCGGGGATCAATTTGGAGTGGTTCCAGAAACGGCATGGGAACACTCAGTGGAAACGCTCTTTGCTGGATAAAAAGTTTCGTGTTGGACATTTATCTATTGGACTACATGAGCTCGCTGGGAGTCGCATGTAAATGTAATTTGTATTCGTAATGGAGGCGCTTCGATAGGGGGCGCGCGGGGCGTTGCATATTGCACGAGCGTAATGTCGCTTTTATCTCAGATCAATTCGTTGTCATCGTGCCGCGCTGAAATGCATCGATAGACGTTCACTTCGTGCGCGAAGAGCTCACTGTTTGCTTTTCTATTATGTGCATTTTAAAAGGAAATTATTCACTTAAGAGAAACTAGTTTTTCGCGCTATCTTGCACGTAAATCATCATACTTCAAGTGGAAATTTAGCTAGCAGTGGAGATAGCTTCTGTTCTAGAAGTTCTAAACTAGATCCAAATCGATTTTGCTCAAGGATCTTCCTAAAACCATTGTTCTAGGTTCTACCCTAACTTTCTGGTAGAATCATGGTTCTGGGTTAGGTTCAGGTTCCTAATTTCCTCAGGTTCAAGAATCTTAGAAGGGTTCTCCTTAAACTCTTTGATTCCAAACATAATTTTGTTGAAGCATTCTAATAGAATGATGGTTCTGGATTCTCCTTGACTTCGCCTTTAGTCTTCTTCAAGAACCTTCCTAGAATCATGGTCCCGGGTTCTTCTTGAACTCCAAATTTCCTCTGGTTCAAGAATCTTAGAAGGTCCTTCTTAAACTCCAGATTCCAAACTTAATTTTGTTCACACATCCTATTAAAATGATGGTTCTGGATTCTCCTTGTCTTCGCCTTTAGTCTTCTTCAAGAACCTTTCTAGAATTATGGTTCTGGATTCATCTTGGACCCTCTTAAAAAGGTTCTTCTTAGTCTCTTGACTTCACCTTCAGCCTTCTTTAAAAACCTTCCTAGAATCATGGTTCTGGTTTCATCTTGGACTCCTAATTTCCTCTGGTTCCTGAATCTGTGTTCTCCTTCACTTCCCTTTAGTCATCTTCACCGATCTTTCTAGGACCATACTTCCAAAATCCTCTTAGGTCTTCTATCTTCATTTCCAGAGTTCCAAAATAGTAAATTTGAAGGTCCCCTTTCCCTGAACCACAAAAACTCCTAATAGTAACCCAAAAAAATCTGATCCCAACTGGCCCATCTAAGCATACATAAAATATATGGATATATTATCCGGTCTTCCATCATGGAGGAAAAACTTAAGCCAACATGGGAGTAGCAACTGGGATACCTCCCCGAGGAGTGCACCCCCTCTACTCTCCACCTCCGTAACCGTGGCTGTTTCGTTAATTATTCATACAAAGAAATTTTACTTTGCGTATGCATAAGGCTTGCAAATAATAATTCGCAAGAAACTTCTTCTCCGGGGTGCTCGCCGGGTGCGGCGTCGCATATTTTTGGAAATGGCGCTTCCATTAACTCCGCTTAAATATTTAGATTCCCCGCGTACTTCTTACCCACTTTCACCTTCATTCAGTCTACCCTTTCTTCCTGCTTGCTAAACCCACATTTTATTTTCGTATTGTTTGGACACTTACAGGGTGACGCCATCCTTCGTGGACTGAAGGAAGTCAGGTGATGGGTTCAAAATCAACTTGAAGTTTCGGTGCGGATCTGCCGGTTCTGAACCAACCACCTTATTGTCTGAAGCAATACCGATGTAGAAATGAGGGATATCCAGAAAGGATATCTCGGTACAACTGTGTGTATTTGGGATGAGTGCCCAAGGGCTCGAAATGATGATGATGATGATGATGAGGCGACTGCTGCCAAACGTTCAGAGGCGGTGTTGCCATTGGGTTTTTGGGACGGTGGCCCCATCCTGTGGAGGGTAGGAGAACGGGGGGTAAGAGGGTTAAAGCCGCCGGCCGTCATGCATGTTTAATGCAGGCGTCTAGCGGGGGCGCTGCTCATGTCGCTGACTAGCATTAATTAAAGCCTCGTGTGCCCCAACCCGCACCCTTCATGAAAATCCCTTTCTGCACTTCAATGCCCTCGTGCCGGGGCAGTCTCTTTCAATCATGGGATTCCGAATGGCACTCATTCAATACGCAACGCGCCTCATCCAATTTTAAAATTGTTTGATATTTGCCAGCCATCATCCCAGCCCGAAACCGAACCGAACCGCTGCAGAGGTCATTCTGGCGTGCACATGCAGCCGAACGCAATCAAAATAACTCGTTAATGTTTATTTACATATTTGAACTGCTAATGGAAATGGTGGCGCAAATAGTGCACGAGTGGAACCGTTAAACACACGCTGCGAATCGAAATGGTTGGGGCCTCTGTGATGACATCGGAGTGGGCTAAAGCCGAGAGCGGATTCGATTGTAACCAAAACCAAGGTAAATCGACAACGTTTGTGTGCGTTTTTCGGTTTTGATGGTAAACAAATGGGGGCATTTTTACAGTGGATGCTCTAAAATATCAGAGTGGTTTTATTAAATGCTACTGGTTCCAAAAAAGGTTCAATGTCCATACTACTATCTTCTTTTGGACAGACCATCTCTTTATTGTAATTTGACCCAGGAATTGATTCAAGTTAGAAAATCAGACTTGAAGGACTAAGAAATAACATGGACCTGCTCAGTTTTTGGGTCTTTGGTCTGGGTCTTAAGCCCCTTGTCTCCTAACATGACACTGTCTAACTTTTCTTCTTCTGGATAAGGTCAAACCTGAGAAATCTCAATATCTTTCAGGGTTTATGACTTCTTCAGTTATTTTTGATCATCTAATAGACTCTGGGACTTTGGGACCAGATCCTAAGGTCACTTGACTTTAACTAGCTATATACAGGTTAATGGTTCCTCAATCTGAAGTCAACTCTTTTGAACATGAGGTGAAGCCTTAAATTACTAGAAGACACCTTAGAATCCTTAGATCATTACTAAAGACAGTCTATGGTCCAGATCTTAAGCCCTTGGTCTCCTCACATAACACCCTCTAACTTTCTTCTTCTTCTTCTTCTAAGGTCAGACTTAAGGGATCTCAATATCTTTCAGGGTCTATGACTCCTAAACTTTGGAACTAGACCTCCAAGTCACTTGACTTTGACTAGCTATATACAAGTTAATGGTTCCACAATCTGAAGACACCTTTTTTGAACATGATAAAGCCTTAATCGACTAGAAGACACCTTAGAACCCTAAAGACAATCTATGGCCCAAATCTTAAGCCCCTTGTCTCCTGGCATGACTCCCTCTATCTTCTTCTTCTAAATAAGATCAAACTTGAGGAAGCTCTAACATCCTTTCAGATCTATAGCTTCCTCAGCCTTAGTATCTCGAGATCATCTATTGGACATCTTTGGGACCACATCCTTAGGCCATTTGACCTTCCTCAGCTATGTACCATGGTTTCTCTTTTTGGGGAAACTCTTCTGATCAAGTGGACAAGTTTTGAATGACTACAGTCACCTTAGACTATCAACTTGAGCTGGTTCCAAGCATAAGACCCTAGAACCAACTTTGGGACACCTTCCCTGGTCATAATTTTTCCAAACTAATACTAAACCAGTAACTGTAGCATTATTAATCAACCATGCATCCCATTAACAATCCAGAAAGCTGGGACGCTGGTGAACGGAAGCTAGTGAAACCTCCCAAAATGCACAAAACCTAGAAAAGCACCCTCAGACCCTTCGTCGGCTTACCACGGCTGAAACCAACATCGACTCGAAACATAATTACTATTATATGTGGCCGGCTTTCTTAATTAATTGCTGACGTACCGGACAATTCCCCGAAGGGCGTCGCTGGGCGCCGATGGCAAAACACTCAACTATCGTACAAGCCAGCCGAACCAACGCGGACCGAAACGGCCCTCGGAAGCCCCTCAAGTGCCATGCTCGTGCAGACGCTTGAAACAACACGCGGAGATGAGCCCCGCAATAAAATGGGAATTATTTAATGGTGCGAATGGGATGGATAAATAACCAACCAGTACATGTACTCTGGCGCACTTCCGGTCTTGTTCTGCAGGCCCCGTTTGAGGCCCACTCCACGGAGGGCATATTTACTTATTAATGGCGTGCGGGGATGATCACGACGCGAAAATGGGCGCACGATAAGAATTATTAGCGAAATAATAGTCGGGGCAATTTCATAGGTGCCAGAAGAGGTTGTAGATGGTCGCTTTATGGTCGTTGCCATTACCTTCCGAAATGCTTCTGCAACCTGCAGTAAAAACAATACCATAAATATTTACCCCATCCCCTCCCTCCTCTTCTCCCACCGGCGAATTCATGGCGGTTCCATTGTGTGATCCATCCCGAACCATCGGCGTTGAATTATCGGTTGGCCGATGGTGGAACGGTTCATTACCTAAATTACTGCGTCTCGCATTCCACAATTACCGAATGTATTAATTAATATAATGGTTCGATATTCAGTCCATGTGTGTCGATTCACGGTTGTAAGTGGGACTGGTTCGGAATTGTGCGAGCAACTATGGACTGCGCGGTTGTAATGAGACCATCGACGATTTTGTGCGCCAATAGCTCTGGCCATTCATGTGGCTCATAAATACTCGAACGGGAATGTTGTTTTATATCCCTCCCTCATCCAGGGAGACCCGAACTCCTGGCAGTTGCAACTCGAGTGTAACATCGAGTTATACAACCGATTGTAGAGTTCGCTGGCCAATCGCGTCGATTCGATTCGCGTTCCGCAATTCGAATAGTGCACAGATAAAAATTGAAACTACAATCAATTTCGACATAAACACGAAAATGTGTAGTAAATATTAAATAATATGGCCGCCAATTTAAATTACTTGTTTGATTACTTTATATTTTAATGTTTGTATAATATTTGTTGGATGGGATCGGTTTTTTATTGCTGAAATCATATTTTGAAATTGTAATTTTATGAGGGTTTATATTATTTGAAAGAGTTAATTTCATGTTATATGAAGCTGGGTTGATGGTAATTGAATTTTTTTGGACGAATTATGACTTTTTAAACTTAATGGTCAGAATTTAAAATATTGCATTTTACAAAATCAATTTCTGAATTCTGATTTCAGAATTCTAACACAGTAACTTCCATTTTCAGAATGGTTTTTCTATTTTATTGTAGATCTTTATAAAAATGATGTTTTCTTCCTTAAATTAAGGACTCTTCGAAAAGTATTGAAAAGTTCCGAAAGTTTTCAGGACTTCTTTGTTATGGACAAATGTTGAAAAGTATTTTGACTTCTTTTGCAAGGCAAAAACTTCAATTTTCTGAAAAGATCGACCATTTATATTATAGATCATTAAAAGAGGTCGTTTTCTTCTTTTAATTAAGATCTTCGAAAATTATTGAAAACTTTTGAAAGTTTTCAGGACTTTTTTGTTATGGACAAATGTTGAAAAGTATTTTGACTTCTTTTGCAAGGCAAAAACTTCAATTTTCTGAAAAAATCGACCATTTATATTATAGATCATTAAAAGAGGTCGTTTTCTTATTTTAATTAAGATCTTCGAAAATTATTGAAAACTTTCAGGACTTTTTTGTTATGGACTATGCGAAATGTATTTTAGCTTCTTTTTCAAGGCAAAAACTTGTATTTTCTGAAAAGTTCTACCATGTTGTTAGACATCATTGTAAAGAGGTTGTTTTTTCTGTAATTCAAAGTTTCTTCGAAAAGTTTTGAAAACTTTATTCGAAAGTTATGGGCAAAAGATCACATTCAGATTTCTGAATTCTTGGGTAAAAAATTCCAATTTGGTAATAAATATAGTGAATTCAATAATGATACTGATATAATTTCTCTATCAATGGTTGTAGAATTGAACAATCTTTCAAAAAAAAAATTCAAAAATTTTGACATTTCTCTTTGTTTGGAAACTAGAAGAAAAAGAGTAGCAGGAAACATTTTGTCAAAATTATGCCCAAACTTGAAGGTAGATGATCCTAAATCTTTTTCTCCCGGAGGATAATTAGTTTCTTTGAAATTTCGAGCACGTCCCAAGGCCAAAAACAGTAAGCCACCCCCGGCGACGTGCGCCACCAATTCAAAACGCCGCCGAGTTATATCCGGTAATAAATTAAACGTGTGGAGAATCGTGGAATTGCTCGCTTGCTGCCGTTTTAATCGTGGGGCGGCTCTCTCGCAGAAAACCTGTTACTTAAAAACACTTGCGCACCGTGAACAGTTATGTCGTACGTGCCATCGTCTTCTCGCCGCCCCCCAAGAAGAGAAGTTAAATTGCAAGCCCAATGTATACAACGACACGGGCGAAATATGGAAACTTTCAAATTATGCAAATAGATTTCCGCGATCTATAATAGCGATGGCGGCTGGAGCGAAGAAGCGCGCTGTCATTCCGCCATTCGGCGCCCTCTGGATTTGCATTTTTACCTCATCATCACTCGACGCAATTAAAATCTCGAAATGAAACGAACAGCCAGCAATCTTTCACTTACAAATCATTTTTTTCTCCCGCGGCCCTGCATGATGCATTAATTATTTCATTTCGCAATATTGCAATTTGTGCGCGCGTTTGTTATTGATTGCGTCGATGGGGGTGGCACAATTGGGGGTGGTTCTGATGATGGCGTTCGCCAAACACAACAATGAAAAATAATGAATAACGCGATCGGCGTTATTTTTACCCCGAAATGTTTAATTAATTTACAATTTGTGCGCGGCACTAAAAATTCGCCCGCCCCAGATCCACGCAATATGTAATAAACATTTCGCGCAATTATGCGCAAATAAATCGAGCTTGTAGGCGTTCGTTCATTTTTCGGTCGGTTGGGGGCGCACTTTTTCGACAGACACATAAACATGGCCGCTGTTTGCGTTCTGCTTTTGATATTCATTCATTTATTTATTTATTTAAACTATCTGCGTGACGGTGAGCGTCGAGCGCGCTTCTAGTGAATATTTATTGTGCAATAATTCACAAATTTCGGACGCTGCCATGTTAAATATTTTATCTACGCCGCCGCCACCGACGCTTTTTCGAAGTGTTCGAGGGGTAAAATGCTTTATTGTGTTCATGTATCAATTGTTGCAAAAGTTTGCAAACTTTCATTCAATGTCCGTATCTGAGTTTGCTGCAATTTTCCGTCCTGATTTTTTTGCCCGGTTTTGTACGAGTGGAATTTTCGGGAATTTCTATGTTGTTCCCGTTTTGATTCCAGGAATCTCCACGTTTTAATAGCTTGTTTCATGTGCAAGCAAAATTAATAACAGGAATCATGATTTTTTTGTTGTTGACTTTTGATTCGGATTTTTTGATTGAAGCGAATTTCAAATTTTGAGAGCTTTATAACTCAAGTTTCTGAAATGCTACAAAATTGGTTTTTGCATTTTTTTGAAAGAGAATTTAATCAGCTTTCCGTTTCTTCTGTCAGAATTTTGTTTTGAAGTTTATTTTGAAATATAGGGCCAAAAATACGTGAATCATCATTTTTCGATTCATGATTTTGAAGTCAACTTTTCAAAGATAATATTGTGACGGAGCAGAATGTTGTTGGACTGCTCCTGAAGGTGTGGGGCTCCGAACTCGGGTTTACGCTACTGACTTGGAACTACACTCACGTGGACGCCACACATCACGCCGT
>JARJDZ010009268.1:0-17741 GCA_030264555.1 Aleochara sp. GC000083 | reverse complement strand
GATCAGCGGTTTCCAAACAATTAAACGCAAATTGCAATTAACTCAAATATATGACCAAAGTGCTCCGAGAAATTCCACAATTTACAAGCGGACTGAAGGAAAACGACCGAACGAACGAACGAAAAAAATAGAAGGGCACTCTCTGGCCGCTAGCGCTGAGCAGTTTCCACCTCGGAGGTCTCCTCCTGGTGGAAAATGTGTTTAACCTTCCCCCCGCTGAGGATGGAAGCAGTTTTTTCTCGAGTTTTCCTCGGGCTGGACGGCTGATGTCATAGTGGAGAGAGCGTGTGCACATCCATTTGCAATTTCCATGGCGCGGCCGCATCGCATGGCATTTCCCATTTTCCGTCGAGCCGCATTAACATTTATTTATTATGGCAGTGGCATATAGGAAACGCGCTGGGTGTAATATGGCCGCATGGGCCATTTCCGTTTTCGCGTTTTTGTTGTTGCGTTGGATGAGTTTCACGTAGCTAGGTTTTTTTTCGTATCATTTTTGGGGGCGTTGTTGTCGTCGTAAGGTGCGCCCTCTTTTTCCAGAAAACTCACATAGTTTATAGTCTATGTTATACATTTCCAAGGGATTAGTTTTTCAGAAAATATTTCAAAAATGTATTATTGAAATAATAATGTGCAAAATATCTGCTAAAATTGGAAGTTATTTATGAGATTTCTATGTAAGCTAATTTTTCAAATTTTGAAATTTTTACCATCTATGAAAAACGTAGTAGTCAGAAAATATCCTGTCAGAATGATATCATTTCATTGGACATGTATTACGTACATCATGTCCATCATGAAATCCCTATGGGGGTGGTAAAACACCCACAAATATTCCCAACGTCCCAAGACGTGTATTAAAACGTCGAGGAGTTTTTAACCTAATTAATAACGATTTGTAATTGCCCCATGATCCTTACAATTTAATTAATTAATTAGAAATGAATAAAATTGTAATCTCAGAGAGTTGTCATAATTTTTCAAGTAATATTTGATATCCTGACTTTGTTCATTTAAAAATTTTAAATTCCTTAAGGATAAGCAAATTTGAAAATATAAGTTAATAATATTTATTTTTTACTTCTAAATTCATAACTTTGTAATCTCAGGGAGTTGCCACAATTTTTCAAGTAGTATTTTTTAGTATCCTAACTATGATGACAGAAAACTTAAGGGGAGGTTTACACGTAGCTTCCCTAAGGATAAGAAAATTCAAAAATATAAATAAGTTGAAAAAATATGTATTTTGAATCTAAATTCATAAATTCAAAATTGGAAATTTTACTATCCCATGAATGGATTTTCTTTGTTTCAAGGCTTGTTTGTTGGATGCACATCCAGAAACGTGACGCTCGTAAAACACTTGATGTATAAAACTCGTAAAATATTTAGGGAAAATAGCGAAAACAAAACAGTTGGACGCGACGTGCGCAAATTTCGCGCTCGTGCAATAATAAGCTACCAGAGGGTTGATATATAAACCCGGGTCATGGTGTTTGCTTGTGTTGGTTGGTTGGTTGGTTTGGCTGGCAGTTGGCACATCCAGGCCATGCTATGGTAATTCGGCGTGAAGGCTGGAAATATAGGCGCAGGGATGGACGGCCATCAACATAAATTATTTTCGTGTAAATGCAAAAAGCGCCGCGGTGCACCTCGCTCGCTGTCCAAAATTCCCTCATTCCTCCTACTCCTGTGTGATGGTTGTCCTGACGTTCCCGAATGGGATGTAAATCAATCCGACCGAATTTTTATTTTTATTCCTGTTTAGCAGTCCGGGCTTTATAAATATATTCTGCGGGGTTGCATTGCAAATGAGTGCTTTGTTTCACTTCGAGCATATGATTTAATTTGTGCAGGTGAAATTTATTCAATTACATGATGTGATCTCATTGTTGCTCGGTTCTGGTTGTTCGTTATGTTGCTAATTAATTATTTGAGGTTGTGTTTTAAACATAAAAAAATTGGGGTAAATATAATGGTTCAAATTTCTTGATTGTTTTGTGAGTTTTGTTTCAAGTTTCAGTGATTTTTAGAAATTTGCAAGGCAAAATTATGTGGGTGGAAATTTAATTCATATTTTCAGATATTTTTGTATTCAAATTTTTAAGAATGAAGAGAAAATAAAGAAAATTCTATCAGTATCAAAGAAATATCAGAATTTTTATCAGTTTTGCAGTTTAACTTTTTAAAAATAAATTTAAATTAGATACGCATTTTTTCAACTTTTGCAATTTCATGTGCTAATATTTGCAATTCATAGTATAATATTAAATTATTACCAGTTTATTTTGGCAGTAAATCACTTTACCAAAAAACCACAGAAGTATGAAAATATATATGTGAGTTTTGTAGTTTGTATTTTTGAAAAAGAAATCTAGGAAACATAAACTTTTAGTATATTAAATTACAATTTTTTATTAACCTGACTTACACTTGTCAATAAAAATTTAAATGTGATACCAAAAAAGTGATTTTTTATGGCTTTAGTCAAAAAGAAAGAAGAATGAAAATATTTTAACTACAGTTTTCCTTTCGGGAAATATTCTAGAATTCTGAAACTGTAAGGAGATTTCAGAAAACGGAAAATTTCAAATAGCCTGACTTTGATATTACTTGAATGTTGTTTGTGATCTCCATAAAAGTTTCAACCTGTTTAAAAATTTGTCTGTAACAGTTCGATTAAAAAAAATACAAAACCAGAAAAGATAGATTCGATTACAAGTTTCTGTAATTTCAAGTAAAGTAAATTGGTTTTTAAGACCAAATTAATGATTATTGTTGACTTCAGAAAAATATAACTTTAAAAATGTTTAAAAATTTCTGTTACATAATTTGCCTTTTTGACTTATAAAACCAGAAAGTTGTTAATTGTTATTAAATTACTGATTTTAATTGACCTAAATTGAAGGTAAAAAAAATTAGCTAAAGAATTGAATTATTTTCTGACAAAAGTTCAAAATAGTAAAATAGGAAATTATTATAAGAAATATCATACAATTTCTTTACTTGGTTGGTTTAAACCTTGAAAATCAACAATAAGATCTATCGATTTACATCCATCAAATTTCCACTACATTTCCAAACCGACAGCTTTCACATAAATCAATTGGCAACACCAAACTTTGCAATTCCATCAACGAATCAGAGATCCACACAATAATTATAACCACTCTCGAGGAACGCAAAAACAGAGAGTGTGCGAATGCTTGTGACAACTGTCAACATCGTTCGTCGGAAGGAAATACGTTCGCATGCACCCCGATTGAAAGTTCAAGTGAAAATTGGATCGTTTCAACGGAAGTGCGTTGATTTCCTCCTTTTCCTCCTTCTTCCTGATTGAACATTCCTCTTTACTACTCGAACATAGTAGAAGAGGTGTTAGTTGAGTGGGTGATGGCGGGGTTATAATTCATCGACTTATCTGCTCCTGGTTTGAAAAGTGGCCGAGCAGAAAGCATGGATTTCAGGGAGATTCAGGGTTGAACGGGTCAAGGATCTTATTATAAATCTGACAATACAAATTTATCGAGTGTGCCTACTCCTCAAAACTTGCTCGGGCACGTGCAGATTACCATGGGAAAAATGGCTGCCAACGAACGAGGATAAAAAAAAGGAAGATGAGGCGTTTGTCTGAGGTTTTCCCAGGAGAATTTTGGGACTAGTATAAAAAACGGGGAAAGGCACTTAGGAAACGAGATCAGCTTTGATTTTCGACTGGGGGGTTATATAAAAAATGTGGAGGAATTTGATGGGATTGCCCAAAAATTAAGAGGGTAGTACTCAAAAAGGTCGAAGATTAAGAGATGTATTATTTTCTGGGGTTACTCTCTTAAGTAGATGTTATTATCTTAAGGGGAGGTTTTCTAAATTCGACCATAGAAATTGTCATTCACTGATTTCCTTGACTTGAATTTGATAGAATTATCGTAGATTATATTATAAGTGTGAGAAATGCAAAATTATAAATGAGTGAAAAATTGGAATGACGAATGCAATAGCACGAGTGATACACAAATTTAACGAGTTTATTATGGAATTTTGTACACGTGTAATATACGACATTTTATCTTACTGGAGAAAAGTTGATTCAATGTTCCAGGAAGCAACAAAATCCAAAATTACTTCCACAATTTTTGATATGACATTTCAAATGTCACAATTAAATCGTCAGAATTTCGTTTGAGCTGGCACATTATGATTATGTTTGCCAAATCTTAAATCTTGATACCTTAGTAACAATAGCACTTTATTTTGTCAGATGTCATTTATTTCTCCCACTTGTAGAAAAAAGGTATTCATTTTTCCACTTGTAGAAAAATGTACGTCACTGATTTGACAAGTGAAAAATATTCAATTTTTGTCACTAAAAACACGCATAGGAAATGCAACATTATACGCTCCATCAAAAATCACCTTTCTCAATTTCCTAAATTTCAAAAATGAAAATGTAAATTCCAAAAGAGGATATCATTGGAACATAAATCATAATAAAACAACTTAATCTCCGCTGAGAATAGGCAACCAGTCGAGTCGTCCTCGTTGACGATGCGCATTTCTTCATGCTTGAACAACCTTCTTATCCCATCGAAGACGACAACGTCGACGACGATGGTTGCGGTGTGTCGCGCTCAACTCCAAATGCGATTTATCTTTATTTGTGCAGTTCCGCGCGCGCATAAAACTGCATGAGCATAACAACCTTCAGGAGACTTCGGGAGCGAAACTTCGAGGCGAAGAAAACGACGAAGGACCATTCTGCATATACGGATTATCTGTGTCGCGCAGTAAAACTCCTCCCGAAGGACGCAGCCACTTACGACCAGAAGGCGTATTGCAAAAGTGGAAAACTTGTGCGAAACAGTTTGGCCAACATTTTTCCATTCTCCTCTTTAAAGGGAACCCGCATTTTTGTGTCTGCCAGCTTAGACACAAAATGCTATTTGGAGGAGACGAGAAAGACAAGTGCATTTTAAGAGACACTTCCGGTAAATGGATTAACATTATCACATGCTGTGAAACGCATCGTTCATATTTACGATTGTAGGTCGACTTCAAGTTTCCAGGTTATGGCGTTGTTATCCTGTCTGGGTGGAGGTTCAATAAATTCCCAATAAGAAAACATCTCCTTGTGGGTCAATTAAGCGCTCTTTTCTGTCCAAAGGTTTCCTATTGTGTGTACTTAACGTTTATTTGCGATGTTATCAAAGAGCAGGGAAGAGATGTGTTTTTTTGTTCGTCTTCTTTAGTTGGAGGCGGTTTTTTTGGGGGTGGTTTGTTTGAGTGAAACCCGACCGGTCCATAAAGTCGTGTACCGTATGAGCGGGCTCTTTATTTCGACACATATTGGTCTCAACGGTCAAGTTGTTTAAGTGCATGCGGGATTACACTGTGGCGCGTGCCCTCATCGTCTCTTTTTTTCTTTTCGCTTTTCCGGAAAAACGTTTTATTACAGCAAGTAAGCTCGCATGAAAGAAGAATTGAATTGCACGCCAAAGAGGAAACGAGATGGGTATTCGAGGAAGTATTTCGTGGGTTTTCGCATTTCCCATTGCTAATATAAAAATGGGAGTGATGTGAGAGGTCAGGATGAAAAGGATGAAATAAGATGATTGAATTTTGAAACATGGGATGGCAAAATATTTAAAGGCTTCACTTTTTTTGTTGAAAAATTAAACTTTTTAAACCTCAAAATAAATAAACGACAATGCCTTCAATTTTTAATTTGTTTTTTACATACAAAAAAAACTTTGAAAACTGTATTACTTTTAGATAATTATTTAATAATAATATTTGAAAAGAACAAAAATCGAAAAAACTTGCAAATTTTTGAATGACCATCAGTTTTTACAGAAAGTTTTGTATCTCAAATTTGATCAATAAATTGTTATATAATTTCTTCAATTTTCGAATGGTTAAAGTTCAACTTTTTTACTAAAACTTAAATTTCCTGAAAATTGTACCATTTTCAAATATCTCTATAAATAACTAATATTCAATTAACTACAACAAATAGAAAACCAGGAATTATTGAAATGAATTCATTGTCAGAAATGGTGGAAAATTTTGGAACTTATTGATCAATTCTACTGTTTATTTATAATTATTTTCTAATGATTGAAGTTTAATTTTATTATTTTAATTGAAATTTTTTTATTTTTCGAAAAACTGCCAGATATTTGCTAATAGTTAGTGTTTAATCGGTTATTAAAAGCAGAAAAGAAGTTTTTCAAATCAGATGTCATTTCTTAAAGCATAAAGTTTTGAATCTCAAATTGGATTAGTTTCTTTTGGAATTTTGTCAAAATTATCCAACTTCAACTTAAATTTATGCTGGATCAGCAATTGAAATTCTCTGAGAATTCCAATTACTGTCAATTATATCTTTTGAAAATGATTAATTAATCAAGAAAAGCAGGAAAAATTACTTCATATTTTGTATAACTTGAATTTTCAAAGAATCTAAGGAAATTTGATTATGAATTAATGGTTTGATCTAAATAAGAACGTGTGAACTCTTATAAATTTTGTATATTTAATATCGGAAATTGATAACGAATATTTAGCAAAATAAAAACTGCAAATTGCAATCTTTTTATCTTCGTTAGAATTTGCATCTTTTATTTGGAAAAACTTGCAAAAATTCGAAATTGATACCTTACATAAATTTCATAAAAAAGGAAAAACTTCTAGACTTGCAAAAATAGATAATGTATCATGGTAAAAAATCTTCGAGAGGAACGCAAAATGAATACTAAAAAATAGTAGCAAATGCTGATCGTAATTTAGCTGCCTTGACTTTGAACTTAAACGAATGCGATCCTCCAGTTGAATGCAGAAAATATGTGGGTGTAGTAGCCAGACAAGAAATGTATTTCTGGCCCATGAGAAACCGTACAATATGTCTCGTTTTCATTTTAATTTTATTTATATCAAGCAAATAAAAGCAAATACTCGCATACGAAGAGCTCATGCTTTTTCTCAGCAAGCATGCAAGCAAGCAAGCAAGCAATTGTCAATTTCTAAAGCGTCTCATGTTGCTCGTTATGCCCTTCTTCTTGTACACTTCTTCCCATCTTCAAGCATCCGTTTCTGGAGTTGTTGCACATGCATCACATGTACAAATTCATCCAGCAACAAAAAACACCAGTATCATTAAATATTCGACGTCATTAATAAATGTAATATTTCATTTCACGATACATGATCTCTTTTTTGAGAGGTTAAGAAGTTTGAAGATGAAAGAAATCATTTTTTTCCGGAATGGTTACACTCTGTATGACGATAAGAGTGCAACTCAAACTTGAAGTGAATACATTTTAAATGAAGTTCGATGTCGTGAAGAGTACAGACACGTTTCGCACATCTTCCGCCATTCAGCCACCACGCAACAACCATCTTCTACATTGTGCATAACGAACCATTACGTCAAGTTTCGTCAGGACATGGTTCCATGACGCATGACAAAAAAAATAAGAAAATAAAGAAATACAAAGAAGAAAGAAACTCCCAGGAGATAATTCATTCAATGTTTTTGAAGAAAAAGGAGAAGAATGTATTTGATTTTAATTAATAGCTTTTTCGAAGTGCAAACAAATGAATTTCGCTTCCGGTTAATCGAATGATGTTGTCTAAGTTCAAAGTACACAAATCGATGGTAGCTGATAAGTCCGGGATTTTAGGGAGATGTGGTAATTTTACACACATATGTGGATGCAAAGTTTGGCAAACTTTTCGCGGATGTGAATACGCATACGAAATAGGAGCGTTATAATATAACGTTTTTGATTTCCGTACTCCGGAAGCAAACAAAATGCGGATACAAAGTAAACCAGAAACAAATTGAGGGAATTTTCTATATAATAAACAAAATACTTCCGGAATTTTGTTTGCAAAAAATATTAATTTTCGTAGATCAAATGCTAAGAATTCTAAAATTTGGGGAAGTTTAATGGTTTAATTTTCAGTTTTCTAATAAGTAATAATGATATCAAGTTTCATAAACAAGAATTTTTTCAAAATATCAGAATTCAAAGACTTTACTAAATTTACTTGTTTAAAATTTCCTGCAATTTTTGAAATATATGATTTTCAAAAATCATATTTAAGTTCTTCTTTGCAAAATAATTGTTTGTAAATGTTTGAATTTCGCATTAAAAGTGATGAGAGCATTTTACAAATTAAAGAAATTTTCTGGGTTTACCAATTTTTTTTAAACAATTTCCCAAATGCGAAATAATTTTTTGCTACAAAAAATAAGAATTATCTAATAAAACATATCAATTAGACTATACATGAAGTGTAAAATTAAAATCAGTGCCTGAATTTCAAATGAATAACTTTAAGATACAAAGTTAAAATATAAATTTTCGTACTTATTTGTTTAAAGTTAAAAAACGGCAAGAGTTTGTAAAGTTTTGGTAATTATTTAAATATTGTTTCATTTTTAGTTAAACAATAAGGATTTAGGAAATTTCCTAAGATAGATTTTTAAAGATATACAAAGTAATACAGAACGTGTTTTAACAAAGAATTTATTACTTACAATTTTGCAATAAAATATTTTGAAAAGTCGTATTAATTTTTGAGTTAAAAAAAATAATTTTTTGTAAATCTTCAAATCTACCATTCACGAAAACGTTCAACAATTATCCAATTACAAAATATTTTCATGTTACGAAGAAATAAAAATTAACCGATAAAAAGAACTGGAAATTAAATTAGAATTTGAATGAAAGTGTAATATTAAAATATGAAAGTTTGAAATTTAAATGAACAACTTTATGATTTAAAATTTGAACTCTAAATTTTATACAGAAACAAAAGGAAAATTAAATAAATACTATCTTAAGAATTTCCACCAACAACAATCAACTAAGACATCAATTTGCTTCCTTCTTTAATTTAGAAAACAAACTCAAATTTTCCACGTCACCGACAGCAATAACGAAAACAAAGTGCATTATTTAATTAAACCTCCAGCAATATAACCTTCGCTATCCGATGGCAATTGTGTCGAATAAGTTGTCCCGCACAGTGTGGACGAATAAATAAATACATCAAGTTGAATTAGCAATTTAAGTTGTCCGAAAGGCAGAGCTTATTCGCTCCGGTCCATTTTCCACAATTCGTCGAGGCCGCCACCAGCGACACAATATTGCCATCGAATACACCGCCGTGCGGCATTTAGATTGGCATAGATAACACGCGCATTCGCCATTTCATAGTTTTCGTATCATGCTAATTAGTGATCGTTGCTGTCTCTATGTGTGTGTTTTGTTTGCTTCGTTTGTTCAGGTTTGTTCAACGTTCAATGCAATGGGTGGATGGGTCGGTTTGTTGTTCATTTTACAGGTAACCATGGATAGAGCTGGACGAACAATTCCATCGAGGCGGAATAATTAAACTTATAGAATTATAAAGGGCAATATGGCGTCATCAAATGAAATTAATTGCGCACTAAATGTACAATTGGTAGAGATAAAGCTTATGGGAATCGAAATTGAAAATTGTATTTTGGGATAGTTGAAATTGCTGTTTTTGAAAGTTTAAATTGTTGCTAAATTTTCTGAAAAAAATATTTTTTGAAAGAATAATTTTTCTTTTAAGTTGAAGAAATTTTTTACTGGATCATTTTCAAGTATTCCTGTTAATAACAAAAACAGGAAAAATATCGATTTTTTTCAAGTAGTCATTGATAGAAATTTGGGATTTTCAATTAATTTTTTCCAAAATCATATCTATTTTTCAGTATAATTTTAATTTGAAAAAAAATCTGATAAAATCTATTGAATGTTATTTAGAAAATAGTCTATTACTCAGTTTCCTAAAAATATTTTCAAATACTCATAATATCCAGGCAAGATTTGAATGATTTGAAAAATTCAAACTTTAAATCTTTCAAAAATCATAAGAAAAAAAGAAAAAAATTAGACATTCAAAAATAGTGAATTTAACATCATAAAAATTCTTCGAGAAAAAGCCAGAATGTTGATAAAAATAGTACCAAATGATGTCTCATTAGTTGATGATAATTTTCTCATATGAACATTTTTGTTACTGAATTAGTTAACCAATTTTTTTATTGATGATCATTGCTTTTAATTCGAGCTCAAATTAAAGTTGATTGTAACCAGAAAGAATATACCGATTCTAGATCAATACGTGGCTAGTGCAGCTTGTAGCCTGAAGAATTAGGGTGCAATAGAAGTTTGATCTAGAACCGGTAAATTCCTTCTCTTCTTGTATTTTTTACCAAGGAATACTTAAAAAATATATATTTTTTGAAAAATCTCTTCGTTGAAGCTTTTTTTTTCAAAATATCCTCAATGCAAAAATCTCTTCATTGCAGCATAAATTTTCCAAAAAAGTAAAACGGCAACAATTCATGGAAACTGAATATAATCAACGATGACATGAACATATCCCAAAATTATATCTCACATCAAATCTAATCATAAAACAAAACGATGTTAGAAATGACAGTTGGTAAAGTGTCGGGAAAACATTTTTTAAATCTTTTCCCCGTTCCTTCCTTCATTCGTTTTTCCGGAGGCGTTTGCCCCCACTCTCCGAGATCTTTATCTACTTTATCTCGATGGAATGTGTGCTGTCACAATAAATTCGAGCGCCGTCGTGAATTGCTACACTAATGAAGTCTAAAAATATCCATCGCGAGAAGAAACTGCACTCTTGATGCTCATGCCCCGCCGCCAACGTCGTCGGAGACGGCAAACGGGACGAAATGTGACATTGACGTCGTGCGTGTCTTTTGCCTCCAGCACCAGCAAATAGCGGGAGTGTGACAGGAAGATGGGTAAAAGATGGATGGTCTTCTTTTTGCTCGTGCCTTTCGCGTACGTGGAATAAGTGCTAAGTGATTGCGCGCTCGTTAATCAGGAAGTCACACTTGAGAAAGAGTTGAAATAGTGCATCGAGTGAAATGATCTGATAAGTATAGGATTGGATGTAGCTTAGAATTTTTCAAGGTTCAAAATTGATACATTTGTTCCAGAAATTGTTGTTTTGTTTGGTGATTGGTTTCTAGAATGTTCTAGAAGATTCCAGAATGTTCGAGGAGTTTCTGGAAAGTTCTAGATGTTTCGAGAATTTAAATTAAATTACTTCTATTTGCAATTAGTTTTTGAGAATGCTTGATAGCTATTTGTTATTTCATATTTCACAGTTAACAACTAGTTTTAAAAATGTTGAAAGTCTAATTCTAATTATACCGAATTTCAGAAAATGTTTCTAGAGTCTTAAATATTAAGTAAAATAGAATAGAAAATTGTAAAATGATCTTGCATTCATTATTCTTAATATTTCAAATTTAACAATGATTCTTGAAACCTAAGGTTTGAAAAAAAAAAAAAACATTCTTAAACTTGTTTTAATTGATTACAGTATTTTAGAATTTTCAATCAAAATTTGAAAAGAGTTCATAATTATAAAATTACAGAAATAATATTTTGGAATTCTAATATTTGATAAAACTATCAGACTTCTATTTTTGATTAGTCGTAATATTTCAAAAATTACAATGAGTTTTAGATATTATCAAAAAATAGAAATGAAATTTTCAGACTTCTGGTTGGTTGCAATATTTTGAAATAATTTGTAATCAGCATCCAGTTTTATTTTATAAAAAGTATTCTGAAATTCCTAAGATTGAACTTTTTGTCTAGTTATAATATTTATAATAAGTTAAAAAATGTTGGAAAATGGGCGAAATCTCAAAAAAAGCTTTTAGACTTTAAAAATTATGAATAATAGCAAGTTAATTTTTGAATGCTCTTGATATTTCAATATTTACAATAACTTTTAAAAGCTATTAGAAACAAGAGATCCCTGAATTCAATCAAAAATTAGGTCAACATTTCTTATTGATATTGTTTTTATTGATACCAATATTCAAAAGTTTGCTATGTTTAAAATATCAAAATTTTGGGATTATAGAATGACAAATCTTTTTAGAAAATTAGATGTTCACGAATTTTTGTTCCTTGCAAAAAATAGCCAATCCAAAAATTCACAGAAGTTTTAGAAATTTTTCTAACAAACTTTCTATAAAATTTTTAAGACTTTCTGAAAATGCTAGATTGCAAATATCTTCGTAAAACTCATAAAATAACTACCAACCCAATGAAACCACATGTCGAACAAAGCAAATTGAAAATTGCATGCAAACTTTCCTTAAATTTCTTCCCTCTCCCCACTCCTCATTCTTCCTCCCACAACCTCTTCACATGCAACTCCAGGACATTCGATACCAACTCCCAGTGCAACAATAACTTATTCAATTTCCACCGTCAAGGTTTTCCATTCGATGGATCGGTTCGAATCCAGCTCCGCAGTGTGGAAACTTGAAGCGCCTTCAACGCTCGAACAATCAATCCGTCCAACAATAACTAGCTAGCGTCTTCGTGCCGCCATTGTCACTCAAGAACGCAAACTCGTGCAAAACCAGCATGACATTCGATTCGGGGAAGGTGGACGGGATAGAGAGACAAGGGGCCATCCATATCGGATGGATGCGATTGATGGGAGCCCCAATATCGGATTCGGAGTCCATTTGGTGGGCATTTGGCCGCATGCGCTCGCTTCATGTTAATTCGCAGCAGAGATGCAGATGATTGGAGTCGAGAGGTCAAACATTGCATCAGCGGATGACGACAACGCCTTCGTCGACGATGTCATCCAGCAGGCCAATTGCCTGCTGACATCATTTCTAATTCACTTTGCGTTTGGGCAGATGGGTTCGGACTGGACCGTTTCGTCCGGTAGGATATGGTCAAATGGACGCGAAATGGTTGTGGTTTCCGCGATGTGAAGAGTTGGATGCTTCGATGGTTCTATGGAGATGGTGGTTCCAGGATAATTTTAGAGTGATGGTCGTATGAGATGATGGAATGGCTTCATTGAATGAAGATTGGTATAGTAAATTTTGGAATCAAGTTATTTTTTGGGTTAATTCAATGATTGACACAAAATTAAATTGTGTATTTGAATGAGGAGAATTTCTTAAAAAGTGTATTTTTCTAAAGTCTCAACTGTAGCTTACTGAAAATGGTTGTTATATCAAAAAATGTCCACCACGAAATACTAGAAAGTTTTAAAAGAACAAAGGAGTCAAATTTACAAAGGAGTTAAATTACAAAAGAGTGAAAATTACAAAGGACTGAAATTTAAAAGGAATCAGATTTACAAAAAAAAAAAAAATTACTGGCAATAAATTTCTAATTGGTCGTGAGATATTATATATAATTATTTACAAATTGGGTAAAAAGTAATAGTGTAGAAGAACTATTTTGCAATTTTGATCTGAAAATGGTCGAATTTTGGAATCAGAAATACAACAATTTAAAGAATTACAACAATTTAGAAAAATGTCCTTGAGAAGATCAAGAAATCAAGTTATACATTTTTCGATTTATAGATTGGTAACAATAAAATGATTTCAAAATTCTAAAAATGTCCTGATTACCAAATTAGCAAAATCTCTGATAATTCTGATAATACCCTATTTAACCAATTTCGGGAACACATAATACAACATATTATCAATGAATTCTATAATAAAACATCAATTGTTTATTCAAACGGAGATTTGCCCAGAAACAAAACAATGAACTCCATAAGCGGATTGATTAAACGATAATTAAACAGATTGAACCATCTCTATTATGACACTGGGTTACATCACAAAAGCCACTCACAACAGCCAACCAACAAGCCGAGATTACCACCCCATTCCCGCTTTCCCTCTACCTCGCTTGAACAATCAGCATTAGAGCTGAGCGCATTCGATTGATTGACAATTTAATTATCCACCGATTGATGCCACTAGCAAATTCATAGATGAATGCAGAGCGGGACGAACGAACACACAATGTGAATGCCGCGGCGAATTTTCCGCTAGGAAAATAACCAACATTGTTCGAATGCACCACTCACACGCCGCCTTTGTTTGGATTTCCCTGCACGCGAAAAACTATTCGCATCGACACCATCTGGCTGCGGAATTTGTTTGTCGCAGTGTGCTCGCAATTTGGGGTATATATTAGAGCGAGTTTTGTTCGACCGAGAGAGCGAAAAGTTTCGAGAGAAGCTACGACGCGAACGTGCTGATATTGTAGATTTTCTCCATTTAGCCCGGTTTTCGGAAGGATGGGATTTTCAGCACCTTGGTCGATGGAAATGGTGATGGGAAAAACGGCGAAGAAGAGACGGATACAATAAGGTGCATAAAAGGAGTGGAAGACTAAAAAGTGGAGTCGTGCTTTATTATATTTCTTTCTTAGAGTGGAAAATATCGAGATGTGTTTTCCTAATGTTTCTTGTAAATATCCGGGGATATCTAAGATGGAAACTTATATTACTGAAATGGGATTTGAAATTTTATTTTATGGAAGTATGAAATTCTAATATCATTTTTATGTTTGTGACTTAAATTGCATATTATATACAAGCAAAATAATTGATCTACTTTATTCAAAATGTAAGAGAAATTGATATATTTTATTTCACTAGTGGGTAAAATAAATTCATGAAATAAAATGCTTCTTACTATGGTTTCAAAATTAATTTTTATCAAATCAAATGAAATTTTGATTGATTTACTTCTCTTCTTTCTCATGAATTAATATGTTAAAACATAAATTGTGTCAACAATTTTGAACTTTTTGGGATATTGTATTAAGTTTTCTCAAGTAAAGTAAAATGTTGTTATAGCACGTGTGTAAAATGATATTATGTTTTAATTTTGGATTTCTTAATCTCATAAGAAAATCTTATATTTGTTTTTACATTACTTCCATAAAAAGTTTATTTCCTTAGATGTTTACCATTATGAAATGTGAATAATTTAAGAATTTTCTTGTCAAATTTGTTAAGGATGCTGTTTTATCCGCTCTTACATTTCAGTTTCTTTCTTAAACAATCTTTATTTTATCCAGATTTAAGTTTTAATCTTTTGCTAGAAACACTTCATTCCTAACTTTAATTTTTAATCTTTGCAATTTTGCCATTTATTTATCTTTTTATCATTTCTTATATCACATTAATCTTTTTTATCAGAAGATGATGTCTGGAAAAATTCTATTTTAAAATTATTATTATTATTTATTTATCGTGTAGCTATTATTTTAAAATTAATCGAATAACATGCATTTCTTCAATTCCTTTTTATTTCGCAAAAATAACAAGAAAATCTATATGATGGGACTACTAATTTTTTGTTATTTTAAGTTAATAATGCAAAATTTAGATTATCAAATTTGTTGTTCTTATATAACAAATAAACATTTTGCCACCAAATGAATATTTTAAAGAATAATTCAAATCGGATCAGAACTGATCTGATATTTTATTGTCCAACTTTTTTTTTAATTTAAAAAACTCAAATCTTGATATAAATTTCAGAAAATCGAAAATTGTTTCTTTTTTATATTTAGTAAATTCCAAAAGGATTCGAAAAACGCCCAAACTTTTTTAAGCTTGCGATATTAAAAATAAAAATGACTTATAAAAAATCATATTTCAAAGTTAATCTTCAATTTTTATAATTCTAATTTCTTTACTTCTTCAATTTCTCTTTAATTTGGAAAAACAATAAGAAATCTATGTTGTGATGGTTCTTCTTAGTTTTTACTTTACTTATTAATTTACTTATTTCTTGTTCGTTTGAAACAATATTTGATTTTTCAACCAGATATCAAAGTTCAAATCATACCAGAACAGATATCAATTTTAGTTCAATAAATTTTTTTGTTAATTTAGAAAATATAAAAGTTAAACATAATTCGGAAAATTGTAATGCAATTTTTTGATATTTGCTATATTATCAAAACATGCAAAAAGCTCAGAAGTTTTTAGTTAGCAATGTTAAAAAATCAAAACTACCAATACTTTTTGTTGCAAAATTAATTAACCAAATCCCCTCCTCCATTTTTAAAACAACACCACCAAATAAAAAAAACCTTTATTTACATTTTATTCAGTTCACTCTTGAGCATTTCATTTCATAATTCACCCCCAAGTTCTTAACTTTCTTCCAGTGTAAGTAACTTTTTCGGGGCCATTTTACGTTCGCCTCTTATTCGATGTTGATATTTCCCGTTTTCCGTCCCGAGTTTAGCCAGCATTCGTTCCCTGATGGTCGTGCTCGTTGTGAATGCTTACTCTGAAGTGGCATCCACAGCGCGCATAACAACAAAACGACACCAGCATCGAAATTGAACGCCCTCCGAGTACTTCTTGTGTACCACCCACCCACACTCTTCTTGCACATTCGCGGCGTAAAATGCAAACTTACATAAAAGTCGCGCGCGCGCCCAGCTCGTTTCTATTTAAATAAGTCGTCCTCCATCGCGTGCGCGAAAAAGTTTACGCGATACATAAACATGGCGCACCACACACCCCAATGGTGGCGCTGCATGACCAAGGATAACACACTACACAACATCCGGATGCGAACATCATGGAGTGAGCGGATCCCCAAGGATGAAGCCGAATTATTTTTACGCCGGCGAACTATTTCCATTAGTACTTCTTGCGCGTTATAAATAAACATAAAAGTGCCTTTTCCAACGATGGTCTTTGGAATGGGACGTTCCCGTGGTTGGGAAACTTCGTCCAGGGATGTTTGCTTCCAATACGAGGGGGTGTTGAATGGGTATGAGTGCGTTATGAATAATTCAAGCCATTTCGTGATATTTATTTGTGTCTTCAAGGTGCTTGCGGGGGTGGAATATTCAACCGCAACACTGCAGAATATGCAAAACCGGGTAGCAAAAACGGGAGTAGTTGTTACATGCGAGCAACGTCGACTCGTTTTCTATGGATGTGTGTGTGGGTGTGTATTTGAAATATCCCTCTGGATGGAAAGAAAAGCGTACATCGTAAGTAAATGCAATGTACGGGCATGGAAGGTAGCGCGAAATTAAATATTTCAGCGAATTTACATTTCGAAATGTGACATAAATTATGCAGGGATGTGAACGAATGAAATGTGCAAGGGTTACTCGAGGTGCTTTTCTTATATTCCTCGACGCTTTTCCACGGGTTTTCCCGTGACTCGTACGAGTTCCTTGGCTTTAATTGAATTTTTGTTTAGTATTACTTCAAACTCGTTATTTTGTACGAGAAAATTACGAGAATACAGTGTTCAGTTTTTGTTTTTTATTTTGCATTTTTGGAAGATGGGATTTTGTGGTATCGATTCAAGAAGTGTAATTGATGGTGAAAGTCTTTTTCTTGTCTCTTGAGATACAGGCTTTGGTTTGCACGAAAAACGTTTGTGCCTTTTGTCAGCGAAACTTTACACTCAAGTGTACTATAAAAGGAAAGATGTTTGTTCGGTTGCCGTTCTTCGGTTACACCTTTTTCACCTTTGACACTATCAACCACATAAATTATTTATTGCAGGCCGAGACGGTGCCTTATTGGGTTTTATTGGATACACCATGTAACATTTACCATTTTATACAGTACTGGATTTAGTTTTTCTAATCATTTTCAAAACGTAAGAAAAAAGTTTGGTAATAACATTTCAATCTATATTTTTTTACAGTTGTAATTCAGAAAACTAGAATAAAATTGCAGATAAAAAAGTAATTCAAAGTTTATGAAATTAAAAAGTATCAAATGAATTTCAAGTCTTGAATTGAAATCCTGTAAAAAACGTCACTTTTAATTCAGAATGCTATAAATGTAATTCCGATTCAAGAAATGTAATTCAGAAATTG